>JAULBR010082311.1:0-13730 GCA_032355825.1 Melanodrymia aurantiaca
ACAGCCAGTTTCAGGTGAGCGGGATACTGATTTCTCACGTGAAATTCGATCTATGATGATCGATGGTTTATTGTGATCTAGGTTTACGTGATCGTGAGCCAGGGTTTAAACATAGAATATTGAGCGCTCGACGAGAAATCGGCCCTTAGGGTAGCATTTTCGACTCTATGTGCAATAGTTTACATTTAGTCACTTTAGAGTTGCAACACAGCACTCTCCTATAAATTCGAAACTATTGAAAGTGGGACATTGTGGACATGGATTTTGTTTCGATCTATGTAATTGCCCCAATACATAAATGAACAACCTTTTGAAAATGCTGGCTATGGGTTTGCCTAGCTGTTATACAGGAAGTAACGGTCATGGACCGCTGATCAACCTATTAACTAAAGCATAATTATACACTGTATATTGGATGTGTCTGGAAAAAGACGTATCTCACTCGTGGTCTATATTTTAATAGAACATATGTATTTTATCGGCAAGGAACAAACCCGACGGCACCCACTATACATGCATATAACAAACGTCTACGAGATACACTGAGAACAGTATAATTATGTAAGTTTAGACACAGCTAATGTTTTAAATACTTCTAGTCTCTGATATCAATTACAATGTTATCATTGTTTGTCTTGAACATATAATATAATTTAATAAATTAAGATAAGTGTGAGCTAAAGCCCGTACAAGGCGATTCTTTGATGTAAAGTGTGGTGGTAACAGCAAATCGATCTGTTTCATCATCAAACGGTCATCTAACCGAGTTAGAAATTCTATTACTCCTATAATTAATTTTGTGTTACTTATTTCCTTATTGAATAAGTGTCTCGGCATTATTCGTTTTAGTTGTTGAAAGAGAAAAATGAAGTTCACTTGATGCAGAAAATCGATAAGAACAATGAGAAAAAGTTGGCTTCTTTAAAGACACTAGAGCTCATTCATTAATAATCATGGCTTATTGTGCGTCTTCACTGCCTTCGCGGGACTACGTAATCAGTTCAGTCTCGCTCATAAACACATATTATTACGCCAACATTGACTTTGTTTATCATTTCGCAGAATATGGTTGTCGGATCAAATAAAGTGATATCGTGTTAGTAGCAGGTTTATCAATTTTCGAAATCCTGCTATTATGTCACATTACATATACCCATTTCTCATCGGTCAATGTCAGTTTCTTTGATTCATAGAACATGATATTTCCCTCAAAGATGGTCAGTAATTGATAATTGTACCAGGTTAAAATAATGTATTGGATACGACGTAATTTGTATTATCAGTTTAAAAGTATTCATTCGAACCATAGCTCTCTGGCTTACCATCTTTATTTTTGGGAGTCTAGTCATATAAACATTTATGGGCTTGCTTGATAAAATATGATAATTAATATCTTGTCATATAACATGTGCATGGTTATAGAACGTAGCCATGTGTATATTGTTTATCTAAATGCCAAAAGCGCTTCCACAGCATATGCTATTTGTAATATATAACTGGCTAATGGAGCATTTTATTATTATTAAAATATACATTTACTTTCACCTTAATGCTAATAATATAAATAAATGCACTGTATATCCAATGCGTTTGTAGTAGCTAAAAATATAGTCATTTGGACTTTTATCTGCAATAATTATAACACGAGACAAATTATTTTATGCAAAAGCACACTTTATGTTATTATAACCATTTGGATGACCAAACGGCACAGAGGATACACATAATTATACTGATTATATGGAAGTAAATGTTCATTGTAATGCATTGCGCCTTTATTTACAGCCACCTTTGGAAAAGAAGAACACGTGTGAATGCGATGCAACGTAATTATTGTTTGTATCAGGCATAATGGCCGTCTTGTCCCTGAGTTATATAATAGTTCATTCCTATGTAACCCAGATACGCGGATGAAAACGTGTGACTGCAATGTAACATGATCAGTATTAGTTGTTTAACGACACCCCAACACGAAAAATAAACCCCGGCTATTGGGTGACATTATATCAATATAATTATATCAAAAATCAATATAACAATGTCATGGTATTGTTTATATCAGCCATATTGTAGTATTGTGTTATATAATAGTTCATTACTATGTAACCCAGATACACGGGTGAAAACGAATCGAATTGTTACATACCTGAGTTTATCAAGAATCCGTGGCTCCTCCGTGTTGATTAGGTTTATAACCGACCTACAAACAAATCCGTACTGAAAATAGAAGAAACAACACATAATAAATGTGTAAACGACGCGGCGATGTAGGTTCTGCATGGGGATACCGAGACACAATATATTGCAAAACAAAAATAATTAAATCCACTCTTTAACACGTTTAAGACGGATGTCACCGGCCGAGCAGGGAATCAATCCTTTTCGCGAACACATGATGTCACTGTATAAAACGTTATTCATATGAGGAGGTCGTCTTAAACACGATGTTCCTTTAATTATTAAAATTACAATAAAGTTGTCTTTTCGTGCTTAGAATATTAATATCTGTATTATGTATTATATAATATTGTATCCAATGTGTTACCATACAATATTATCAATATACTTATAGTTACATATCATTTACATTGTCCACATTAATATGTCTATAGTCTACATGCATATTGTCACTCACATAATAGCATTAATCTACCATATTATATATTATAGTGCATACTTATTATTTACATATGTCTATATGTTTGTCACACCATGTTAATACTAGTTTATATTTTGATTGTTGTATGCCATATTGTCACAGCATGTAAATATATGTTGTTATTTGTATACCAGGGGCAATGGACACACTTTTCATTATTGTCATTATACATGTAGTATACAAGGACAGACAGTAATTAATAAATGTGTCGATTGCCTGTAGATAAGCCATTGTGCCTACGGTTAATAAAGAATTGAATTTAATTTAATTTAAGATTGCTGTCTCACGGCATTTCTGGATTAACTACTAATTACAATCGTGGTCGTAGATATAAAATAGGTGTTTAATAGTGATTGGGTGTAACAAGATATTCACAGCGATAAACACCCATTACGTCTGGTTATTAGTTCCACCTGCATGTTTACCAGTGTGAAACACATGTGTTTCATTAACTCATGGCATGTAACTTACACACTGCAGCTAATGAAACAAGTTTCTACCAATATTGTTTCAAAATGGCAATATCAATCTTCAAACTGTGTATCTTTATTACGTACAATAGCTGTGGAATAATGTGGTACCGTGTAGTAACAAGATCATTATTAATTTTAGTGACTGCTCTTATTGTATAGTTGTGTATACGTGCGAAGAAATTATATATGAAGTATTCCTGGACGAAAACGTAATTCGCATACCTCATTATATATTGCAAAACATAGTAATTAAGTGGACAACATTAGATTATATTATGTCTTATTATTAAATATTTACACACTTATGAGGTTACACACAGTTTGTCTTTACTTGTTGGTTGGGGCAACCAGGGCGGCGATTCATTATGTGACATGTGTGTGACGTCACACAATCATAATACGTCAACGTATTATTGGGAGCAAGAAGATGTAATGTATGTAAGCAGTTATTAATTCAATTAGGATTAATGTGTTTTATTTCAGAGAAAAATAGCCTAATTTGTACATTGTTTGCTTGCAATATTTTGTAAATGGATAATTTGAAAGCCAACGGTAGTTCTTCGGAAAAAAATACGATACAAAATATTTTAGACGAAATTCACACTAATGCCTAGCGTTAAGACGAATACTATTTGTAACATATTTCTTGTTCTTTGATATCCAATGTGTTTCTTGTCATCCAAATTGTTATAGTAGTTTAATGTATACTTTTGCATAAAATCATTTGTTACGTGACAAACAGAAGTTCAGGGACCACACTGACCATACAAACACATAGGATATACATATATTGATATTGAAAGCGATAAGATGTAAGTAAATGTTAATTTTAATAATAAGATATGCTCTGTTACTCAGACACATTTTACAAATAGCTTTAGATATAGTACACACGCACAGCGGCATCCATCGTAAAGCTCGGGAGTGTACCTTTAAGTGAGTGTCCCACAGGAAATGTCGAACTGCCAGTGCACTCAATACAATAACACTCAGCGACGTGATGTCTATAATTTAAGATATTGCTGAGTGCGCCGAGATATTTATTGAGAAAAGGAAGAAGTCTCGATAAGTACAAACTCTCTCTCTCTCTCTCTCCTTGAATCAATTGTTCTGTTTTAGAAATCAAAACTCATAATGGACCTCGCATAATGGACTTGTTTGGTCTTGTACAATTACCATTTATTACGGGTATTAATAACCCTGAAAACTAATACTCAAATATCATTCATCTAAAGGCACACTATACCTAGTTTTAAGCCACCGTGTTTGCGCATCCAATGCTATTTGTAACAGATTTCTGAATAATGGTTTATTTATTATTATTATTATTATTATTAACGTTAACTCACATCCTCTTACCTACATCACTGTTTTACTGATCACCATTAGGACCGGCCATGCTCAGATGTCGCGAACACCTAGTTTGATCACTGTTCCGATATAATACGCGTGCACTCTCTCACAGATTAGCTGACATTGTCCGATGACTGCGTCCTGTACATACATGCGATTTTAGTTGTAATGATTGTCTTATCATTGTTATTTATCGTATCATTGTACTATTAGTTTTCAATTGACTGAGTTCGAAATAGTCTTAAAGGTATACATGCCTGCGTTTAAGACGAGTGCCACTGTACGCACACATCTAATGCTGTTTGTAATATTTTTCTTTCTAATTAAATGGAGAATTTTATATTATTAACATTAACATTTACTTACATTTTATTACTTACAATATTAGTATAATACGTTTGTAGTAGCATAGTATATTATAGTCCTTGGAGATTTGCCTATAATAATTAATGACTGTACACATTAAGCTACTAATAACCAGTTGGATTATCAAGAACACATTAGACACACATTATATTGATATTTTAACCTATAAAATGTAAGTAACTGTCAATTGTAATAACAAAAAATGCTCTATTAGCCAGAAATATGTTACAAACAATATTAGATAGTGGCATCAGTCTTACAATGCGGAAGTTTACCTTTTGATGTTTTCAGAATATCCATACTTTTATCGATGGTTCGTATTGGAAGTCAAGGTATATGTCTAGTAAATGCAATAAAGATGTCAGTGCCGGAAAGTAATTAGGATATCCTATTTATTCGCTAAATAATGTTATGGCAAATGTAGTTTTTATAGACTGTTCATCACGAAATAAGCGCCCAGACATTGACAAGCTCAGTATCGTTGATGATTGTGAGAATGGGATTGCGCAGGTCTGATTGAAAACACCCTAACGGAATCCATGTATTCGTCTCGAGATGTAATAGAATAGAGTCCATTACGTGAACTGTGTAACGATATCGAGATCTTTCACAGATAATTGCTCCCCAGCGGAACATAGCGCAGCGCAAAAACATTCGCCTGGTGACCGCGGGGTCGAAGGATCGATCCCCTTCTCAGTGGAGCTGCCGAGAACGGTGTAATATGTGGAACTTGAATGAGAGGAGTTGTTGGGAGGCCATAATGGGTGTCGTGCCACATGAAAAAAAAGTAGATCTTATGCGTTAAAACACATTCTGACTATCCATTTGAAGATGCGCAGGAAATAGTAATAGACTGGGGGATAGAATATTCCTCAGAAAAAAAGCCTCTATTGAAACAAAGACGTAGTATGTTTTGGGGTGTCCGAGTTCTTCCGCAAAAACACCGGCCTCCGTGGTGTGGTGGTTAACGCTTCGGTCTTCAACCTATAGTAGGTACTGGGTTCAAATCCCATTCGTGGCTTATTGGATTTTTTTATCCCAGTACTGACCCCAACCCAGAGAAAGTGCTCCGCAAGGCTCAGTGGGTAGGTGTACTTCCACTTACACCGACCCATGTCCGCAACTGGTTTTACAAAAGACGTGGTATGCTACTTATCAATTCGGAGTACCGGGTTTCCTCTCATATTAACGCTAACTTCCGTCCTGAACCATGACAGACGTGTTTGAATCTTAATTGGATATACGCACATAAATAAGTTAAAAACGACCGTCTTTGATTTTTATTGTTCAATTTTCATATCATTATTATATTTACCATTGATATCCAATAGTGGATGACTTTTTTTCGTGCTGTGGTGTCGTTAAACAATCATTAATTCATAGTATCATGACATGCACATATACTATTATAAGGTGACGTTACTTTCATATTAATTACATAAATTATTATTTTAAATACTCTTTTCATAGGTGATTTTGATATACAAGCCGTTGTGTTTTCTGTAATATATATATATTTATGTGTTTATGGAATGATTCAAGTGAGGATTTATATAGTAGATTTTCTTATTTTGTCATAATATTATAACAAAATTGTAAACATTAATTAAATAGATATTTATATGTACATCTATGTGTTTATGGAATTATTCACATGGCAATTAATATAATAAATTTTCTTCTTATGTTATTATAGCAAACTTGTATACTTTAATTAAATAGCATTAAACAGACTTAAACTCTCGACCTCCGAGACATCAGCAAATGGAATTTCCAATTAACCGACATCTTGAAAACCTATTAAAGTAATATGACATGTGTAAGTCCGTGTTTGATTAGTATATTTACAGTTTAGTTTACAGCAGCTGACTTAAATTTCTCCCACGCCGGACAAATATGCACACTGGCTAGAGCATACATGTAGTTATATCCAATTACGGTTCAAGCACGCTGTTCCGTGATCCAGTCTGCTGTATGGCCAGGACACAAGTTAAAGGCATAATGTCTAGTTTTAAGAAGAATGCCATCGTGCTTGCGCAGATGCCATTTGTAAAATATTTCTAGCAAATAATATATTTTTTTATCGGTAACATTAACAGGACTTACATCTTAGTGCTTTCAATATCAATAAAGTATTTGCCATGCGTTTGTAATAGCTTATTATGGTCCTTGGACTTATGTCTGCCAGGTGACAAATGATTTTGGGCAAATGTACACATTTTAAAGCTATTACATGTATAACAATGTGTAAAAACAAGTTCATTTTGAATACTAGTATTTCATTTTGGTGGGATCAAACGAGGTAATTGTTTGAAAAAATATACCGGTAGTGGATTTGTCAATATAGATACATTGTCTTGCCTGCATGTAGAATTATAATGAGGGTTGCTTTTAGTTTCATACTAGAAGTAAACACTCATGACATATAATACATTTTAGTTATGTTTGCGATCAAGAATGAGTGCCGTTCTCTTATACCAAGGTAGTACAATCATGTAAATTATACACTGGATTTCAAATGTAATCAAAGTTTTTAATAATCAGTGTACACCCGAGTATGGGAAATAAACAGCTATATCATGACGAGCCAGCGGTATAATATTATAGTTGATGTCGCTGATCTAAACGTCAAAACTTGTAATCCGAACGAAAAAATACCCTTGAATTAGTACAGCCGTATATACTAGTAGCTAACAAACTAGCAATTGATTTGTTCCTTCACCTGTATACGAATGTATCTGAATGAAGGTAATTACGCGACACGTTGACGCTAATTTCTGTCAGACATGCATATTCATGTTTGCTGACCGTCAACATCTCAGACCCGCGGGTTGGACTTTAGATTCAAGGTCATGTCCATTTACCAGTGTAGACTATATATACCTAAAGATAAAAGTTTGTTTAACGACACGACTGGAACACAATGATTATTAATCGGCGGTTATTTGATGTCAAATCCACGGTTGTATCGACACTTGGTCACAGAGGAAACCCACTTCCGCAAACATAGGATACACGTCTTTGAATAACAGCAAGGGATCTTTTATGTGCACTTTCCAATGGACATGATAGTACAGACTACGGCTTTTGATAGACCAGTCGTGGATCACTGGTTGGAATGGGAAATAACCCAACAGTTCCACTGGGGAGGGTTGACCAAACCAGCCTCAGGCGGACATTTTGCGCTGAGCTACGTCCCGCTACCAAAATAGCATTAGATGCGCAAGCTCGATAACATTCGTCTTAAAACTGGGCATAATGCCTCTAAAATCGACATACATGTACATGTCATTATATGGAAGATGCCTAAAGCATTGCGTGTACCCAATCAAGTAAATACACATATGCCCTGTATTCGACAATTGATACAAACATGTATAATTAAAGAACACCGAATCAAGTGATTGACCCAACGGAACTCTATTCACACGGAATACCATAGGGTGACCGTTAACTAATATTTAACATTTCTCAGCCCCCTTGTGTATTGGTTCTGTCTTAACGCAGTCTTGTACAAACATGCTGCACCGGACGACTTAGATGAGAGCAGATGTCATAAGCACACAACACGTCTTGTAACTCCTCATTAAGACGTGATGGAATACGAGCAACCCACACCCACACCCACGACACGACACGACGGTCACGGAACGGTCGTCTACACTGGCGATAACAATCTACACTAGCGATGATAATATACACTGGCGATAATTATGTTGTAAAATGTATCCCAATTTCTAATCCTGCATATGCCAACTATTCCAATCCAACAAGATTCGATGACATAATAATTAATTACTGGCTATTGTGACCATTTTGACTAGAATAGAGTCATTAAGTTTTGTCAAAAAGCATATATTGTATAGGCATTTACATCTAGAACACTTAGGCGGAACATCATCAGCTGATTGGTGGCTTGCATCGTATGAAGACCAGGAAGTGTACTGGCCATGTCACTAGACCATCCATACTAGCATATCAGACATCCTCTAACAATGCATTTTACTTTTGGACGTGTATGCCTAGCATCTAGACTGAACGGTATTGCAATGGGCACTGTTGGGTTTTGTGACGGGGTGGCGATTGGGGGTACATGGATATAGAAGTCTGCCAGAGGACATGCGCACTTTGAAGAGTCTGATTTGTTTTGTTACATTGTTCACTGCTGTCACATGTCCATCAAAGTCTGGATGTTGGCAATAGCGAGATTCTATTGCCATGAAGTAAAACAGTTGCTGTTGCAGAAGGCGGATTGTGTACTTGTAGTAAATGCACCTCGTCAAAAGTTGGCGTGGACAACGGATTGGCTCTCAATTTCGTATCACCTACCCAGAGAGCAGCAGATCGGTCTCGGTTATCCAGACCAACAATACTAGCATGACGCAGTTCAAGTTGTAAGACACTTAACCCAGTTTGGGATTAAATTTATTTTTTATGGTTTAAAGATACTTGGGTGCAGTTAATCATGAATATAGTATAATTATATATAATCATGAATCAATTTTTGCTATTTTAGACTTCAATTGAGCAAAGAGTACTGACGCTACAATCACAGTCTAATGTGGGTATTATTTCAAATCAGAGCTAACACTAAGTGGCGCTGCAGATACCCAGGGGATGCGGTCGACTTGGCATTATATCAGAAAATATCCAAGGACCCAAGCACTATGTGCATGCAAAGTGTCACATTTTTATGACAAAGTGCACAATCTTGATGCTTAGCCGCCTCGCTAAAAGCTGCACAACAACTATGTGTGCGCTCTTCACCGTAAAACCATTAATATTATAAATTCACACTCTCACTAGCCGACTTCATCTTATCTGATACAGGGAAGAAGTATGATTAATAATCTTAGAAAAAACAATCCAAAAGTATTTTCCCAAAAAATAATGTACGGTAATACGTTTTTGAAAGGTTAGAAGTGTAATATAACGATATACAACTATTAATCACTTTAAACACCTCGCTGTCTCTACAGAAGATAACAGATGACAAGAAAGAAACGATCATGAAACCAAGCTTTGTATGAAGTATTGGACAGTCGTAATATTGAACATAATTATTAAGATCTTATATGTGCTGAGCAAAGTTAAGCGTAACACAAAACCTGGCATGGATGGTCTATTAAATGATGTTTACTAAACTATAAAGATACCATGGGCCTATTCTCTGTGACCTTTTATGTTATTTTGGACTCTGGCATCTTGCCAGAAGATTGTTCGAATTCCGCTCGAGACGATGGCAGTTTAATCGCAGTACCGACTCAAACCCGTTTTATTTGATTATGTCACCCATCTTGCTACAATATTACAATATTACCGGACTTGTCTTCCAGCCTGACTTGCGTTCCTTTTATACTGACTCTGACCCTCGTGGTTACTTCGTAAGTCTCAATAGATACATGTAGGTGTACTGTATACCAGGTCACCCATACCGACCAGTGTCCCGCCACTGGTTAACAAACACAATGGTATGAACTCTTCTGTCAGTTGGAAAGTGTATATAATAATATCCCTGGCTATTTATCAAATTTGTAAGAATGTCCTGGACAGGCAGTCAGGTATAGCTGGACGGCGTGCCCAGGATAGACGTGCTTGGACGTCAATGGGTATTATAATACAGACTGGGAGAACGGGTACGTCCACACGCCTTGTAACGTCATACTTATCGGGAGATCTGTTTGTTATTTTAATTTGGAGGTGAAACATCCTTTTTAACACCAGCCTTACGTTCAATAGAGCAAGCGTTCTGCTACTGAGACAAAACGTTTTGTCACCGATATTTGCATTTACATTAAATGAATGTGATGTGATAGTACACGATCGGTACCAGTCGCATATAGTTCCAGAGCTCTCGCCCTATTGAACGTAAGGCAGTTTGCAAATTTTGTCATGTTTGAGTTAGAAATAACAGCCTGTCAGCCAATGTTGGATTCTTTCTCTATGTTTTATTCATTTCTCCACCGCAGGAAAGCCACAAATTCAAATCACACCAGAACTGTTAAACGATATTGAGGTATAAGACTTCTGATTTAACATCAAACATTTTCAGTGATATTGCATTTGCTGCTTTCGGGGAGACAATTATATCTGTGAAATGAATTTATGGAACAAATGGAAAAGTTGCGGAATCATCAATACAGGGTAAAAGGAAAAGAAGGAGTTAATTATACAGAGGAATAGGGAAACGTGCTACAGCGTTAACAGAACTAACATCAACATTTGCCAACCAGTATTGGCTGATAAATATTATCTCGGCATCAATACAGTTCGCGCCGCAAGCCATACTCTATCTAGATTCAGTTTAAGACGCTCTGACATAGCACTTAATTATTGATTCCATACACTTTCAAAACTGAAGAAAAAAGAAACTAGAAGAAACTTTGGCGATTTGTCAAACACCATTTCTTGTGATGACATTTTGTTGGGTTCGTGTGACTATAATATCGTGATTTGTCAAAACTTCTGAGATACTTTAGAGCATGTTCATGATATGTCGATTTTAAGTAACGCTTTATCCTGTTTCATTCTGGTTATACCGTCCATGGACTGGTAAAAAGTTCTATGGTAGACATTCATAGGCTTTTTCACGATATGACGCATCATTGGCACATAATGCTTATTGATATAATACCTTACTTTGACCCGTTTTAAGCTTTTCTATAATTTCCATTTACAGCTTCCTGCACCAATGGAGCAGGAAACGCTCGACTTTCGCAAACACCTGGTATCAACGCAATTTGGTTTTCATTTTTAACTCTGGTGGGTAACGGACCACCACTTATATAGAATGTAGACAATACGCTAATTGGAAGTGCATTTTTTAAGTAGCAGATTCACTGTGTTTCTGAATGTCGTATATTACCCTGACGTAGAACACGTAGCTAGCTATAGCATGCACGGTAACGACGCTCTGGGGTAAATTAGCGAGAGAACGGACTAACCATACTGAGACCGGACTCGTCTCAGTCAATAAGACACATGTTATTTGTGATGACTAATGGGCCACCATTACGAAGCTCGATACTTAGATAAATGCTTCATTAGTATTAACTTCCTCTTTGCAATTATCGGGTCGTCTGTGGGGAAATTTAAGCTTTCGATTTGAGATGCTCGATTGCGCATTCATCATAAATATTTATAATTATTCACTGTACTTTACTAACACTTTACAATAATGAACTTTAGTAATCTCTCTACTTTACTATTCAATGTCCTTAGTGGGTCATTTGACTATTTATGAAAACGAAATCGAACCCCTGAACATAGCGACGAAAACACCATACATGCCTGTCCTTACAATGGGTGCGACTGGTGGGGCAGGATACGCTCAGCTTTAGCGAACACCCGGTATCATCACTGCTTTAGCTGTGAGTGGTGAATACATGCAATTTCAACTGTGTCGTTATATCCCTTCGACAATTTCTTGTTGAGAGATACGCATTTAGTTATGTTAATCACATTAATAACAAATTAATACCAATGTTTCACAATTTGCACAATGTTCGGAAAGGGTCGGGTGTTGATGTAAAAGCCAAGTTCGGGTTGCATTTCACGTAAAACATCGCCCCATTGATCAATGTTTTATGTTAGATTTAGCAGTGGATGTAGGGAGGGTGTCAAACATAATCCTAAGTTAGTGCGGATTGTAACAAACATTGCATCTATGCTCGATCCATTAAGACTGATAATGTACGACACCAACGACTGCCTTTGAGGAAAGCATTACGTTCAGTTTTGTTTAATGACTATTAGTATAACATAGCACAAGTAGACAGAATGGTGACACAACATAGAATGATGTTTTGTTCATGGAAGTCAATTTTAACAGATGGCCACAGAAGAGGTTGATGTTACCATACAAGCAGGGAATGTTTCATAAATTATACACTGTATCACAGGTTGGACATCTCATACCACATCTAGTTGTGAACCACTGGTTGGAGAAGATGAATCTATGTCTAACGGGTTTGCTCATATCACATCTAGTTGTGAACCACTGGTTGGAGAAGATGAATCTAGGTCTAACGGGTTTGCTACTGAAAAGGAAGATATGTTCAGGTCGACACTCTCACCACTGAACTGGGCCAAGCTCGCCATCCACTCCCCACCCAACCCCACGTCAACAGATGATTAAACCACAGGAATACTAAGGTTGCCTATTTCCTCTATTATTATGTTCAGCATGTTATATAGACAGGCTTCATATTAATTTTATGTAGCCAGAGGCGGGTTGAAATCGTGTTTGCTTCAATGCCAACCTGATTGATATTGTTAATTGTGTTGGAAATTTCTGAAAATCAAAATGAGAAAAAGCGCAACCAATTTAATAAGCATATGCTTTTCCTCGCAATTTTCTAATATTTTCACATTTAAGCATGCAAGCTCGCATTTTGAAAAAATTTAATAAAAACCAAACGAATTCATTTTTTCCCCATAAAGTTACATTATATTGTGTCATTGGGCGAATTCATAAATTACAAAAGGAGGTTACAATAATTTATATTTCATTTTATCACATTTTGTGGTTTTTTCCAACGGAAAAAGCTTCAAATAGCACCACCACCACATTGTATGTAATCATCATTATCTCATAAAAAAACCCACGTGGGATTGGCAATTCGTCAACTACATGTAGTTCTACATAATTACGACTCGTATACTGTCTGAGGAAGAAGTATGCAAGTCGTGCATCTATTGTTTTTAATGTACAAGATACATTCTTCTTCTATATGAGATTCATACAAGGATACATATTATAATAATTCCATTTTGTATATTCTCATTTGTTATAAATGCTTCGATTGGTCCAAATGGTATCATGTGACTTAAAAAAACAACGTTCATAGCTCCATGAATCTCAATTTTGCACTATTTTT
>JAULBR010082322.1:0-13727 GCA_032355825.1 Melanodrymia aurantiaca
GGGAGACAGAATCCAGTATCCAATGTCAACAAGGTGCACATATGCACAAGCTGCACCCTCTTCCCTGTCAATGACACAATAACCATTCAAAATGCAAGGCAGTTACCAGGCAAGAATAATATTTCACCAGAACTACATTTATGCGCATATATTTCCGTTTTACAATGTATACATAATATAAATAAATACACTCTGTCTGGAGTCGCCTGAGACATGAGTTATTTTCAAGTTTTACGTATCTGATTATAAAATCCCATGAAATGGCAAAAGGGGCACGTTGAATTTCTGACGGGGTGTACACTCCCCTAACACCTGAACCCGCTTCTGTTGGCTAAACCAGTCGATACCAACGATAAGTCTATATGCACCTTTGATAGATATAATGTATTGACTATAGCAGATGCAAAACCTTCAATCTTTGGTTTGTTTTGTGAGACTTGTTGTTTCCTTATCGAAGGTATACAAAATTATAACTATATTTCGAAAATACTTCGACGGACAAGACTTATATTAGTGTCTAGACGGACACTGCAAGGGTCGTCTATCAAACACAATGTCTATCTAGACCCTTGGCCATGGGAGTATTCTTAGACACAAAGAAAGAAATACTAGCAATTACGCCAACTAGTCCAACCATTTAGACAATCCATCAAGTTGGACTATTGGGATATGTATATACATAATACAGCACAGCTATAACGATCACTTTGAGTCATATTTTGTTTGCATATCTCCAAAGTATAAACCACAACCGAAGACAAAGTGATGTATTATGTCCCAGTACGCAATAATGAAGACAGGAGCAAATGAAGATGCCAGACTGGTGGCGTGTTTCTGTTTTAACAAATTACTGTACTGTCAGAACCTACATTAATTTAGACTATACTAAAATTTGCGAACATCCGACGTTTTTGTGGTAACGAGTTCGTGCTCACCAATACAGTAGACCTGCAATTACTTGATTTGATAATAAAAGATACCAAACTTATTTGCGTAATGTTCGAGTATACCGGTATACATGTAGGCTCTAATGGTATCGAATATGACGACATTATGAATCAATACTTTGACAAGTATATTTACGGGTAACGGGTAATGTGGTTTAACGCCTTCATCTATCCGAAGGATGTTGTAGAGGGCGCTGAGATTGAAATTACGTTCTGACCCAGAGGGGTGGGGGGTGGGGGGAGTTTAATACGAGATATTGAATTTAAATTTGGAAAGTATATTTACGTCTATGTTATCAATTTATATATGCACCATCACTGGTAGCATGGGCGTCATTTTCTGAAGAAAAGTGTTAAGTGGTGTGCGGGCGGGGACGGGGACCGTTTGTGACAAATATTTTTGTTGAGCAACCAACTTTCACCCAGAGCAGATATATTCAATTGTGCATTCTGGTCCCATGTATAGTATACAATATATTACCGCGTGGTAATGTGTTATTTATACCAAAAGGTGGGGAGAGGGTTGGGGGGGGGACTTTTGCATGTTGGTCCCCCACCAAGTGACGACCATGACTGATAGAGAAGCAAAGGGGGTAGACAAACCGTGTAAACACAAAAACGCGCGCGGTAGGAAACACACATAAATTATACTCGTGCGTCTGTAACTCACAATTCAAAATCGCTTCATATAAACCAGATTGTTTTGTTCTCCACAGATAAACTGGTTAATACGAGGTGTGTTAATCCCAAAAACTTATATTATAATAATCGCTTCCCATTTGAAAAACATTTCGTGTAAACTAGTCTTTATACATTCGATGTGTTTTGTTGATACTGAAAACGCCATGAAGTTAGGATGGCTAAGAAAACGCCATGAAGTTTGGATGGCCAAGACAATTAATGTTTTGTGGTCAATACATAACAGATAAAATATGTATCTGAAATGTTGGCCAAAACACGTTATAGGTGTTATAGTTCACACATTACTTTATTTACATTACAGCTGTTGATGGAATGCATGAATTCTGCTGGACTGGGTTGGAACCGAAGTTTCTCGAGAAGGGTCAGTTTGTGATAACGCGAGGACCCAGATGTTTCGAGTGTCTCTGTGAAGAAAACGGCTTATCATGTTGCGAGTAAGTAAATCTACCTGTGAAACTGAAGGGGTGACCGGTACGTTTGAGTAGAATGAAACATGTTCACGTTTGTTTCCAACAGAACGATATTTGGGGATGTAATAGGGCAGAGGGAATATTGCAAAACATTACAAAAAGAAAAACAAAGGTAACTGAAGGATGATGTTCGAATCAGTTCTGACAAAACTCACCTCGGTTTGTCCCGTATAGGTGTATGGTCTTTAATATAGTCTGAACATACACTAATACACGGGACACCTTTAGATATCAAATTTATCATTCAATGAGTTGTTTCATAATGTATCTCGCCAGCGAAAGTGAGTTAGGTATGTTGTTAAACAAGGAGGTGCAAGTTAAATGATATCATACGATGTTGTCCACTGTATGAAGTGTACATAAAACGAGAACAGTAATCATTGTCTCTATTAACCAATGGACAAACGAACATTTGGCTACATACTATTTTCAAGTCTGAAATAAAAACCACATTAATTTTTGTTTACTAAAATTAACGTTAAAATTAAATATCAATTTTCGAGAAAGCTATCAGATTTTTGTTTTAACAATAATGAAAATTATGATTGACAAATTAATTAATAATACATGCAACAGTTCCTACACATTTTTTAATAATAATATGTTTGTTTCTTTCAGGTGTGACTTGAAGAGATAATAAAATATATGCTTCAATTATGAATTCTAGTGCTATGCTGCCACTATGTTCTTTCGTGTTACGCACAATACCAGTGTTCAAAGACTTATTTTACTTGTAGGCATATAATATTTTATTAGGCCTATGAATCGTATAATTATTCCACAACTCAATGACATATACAAATTTCAAAGAAGATGGAAGATTGATCAATTCCATACGGGTGACTCGTGTTGCAGATGCATGAACATGTGTATGGTTTTAAAGATACGAGTTGATCATGTCCGTGTGTTTTGTTCAAATTTATTTTAAAGCGTGAAACTATATTCATGAGTTTTTGTTTAGATTTTAACTGTATATCTATGTTAATTAGTCTTTATTGTGATTTGAAGTGTTAAACTATGTTCGTAATTTTTTGTTAAGATTTCAAATCTGAAACTCCATTCATGTGGTTTTGTTAAGATGCGAGGTGTAAAAACACATGGTTATTTTTGAAAATTTGAAGTGTATAATCGTGTGTATCATTTTTGTTAAAATTTAGATAGTAAACCTGTTTGTTATGTGTATTTTTGTTATAGTAAAGCTGTGTGTTTATGTCGTTAGAGTGTAACATTGTTTTAAGAGTTCATGTGTAAAACATGTTCATGTTTTAAAATGTGATGTCTTAAGAGTGTGCTCGCATGTTTTAAGATTTCGAAAATAACCATTTTCTTTGTATTATATAATTATACTCAACTCATGCCCACTAATGCATGTGACACCATGACAAGGTAGTTAAAGATTGAACCGGATTAGTATTTATCTAAATGCTAAAATATATGGAATAGCAGCCGTGGGTCAAAGATCTGTCACTGGATTCAAAGTTAAAGGTTGGCTTGTTTAACTACACCACTGGAACACATTGATGATTAATCAGCGGTTATTGGATGTCAAACGCACGGTTGTATAGAAGTTATATAGAGGAAACCCGCTGCCACCACATAGGATAGTTATTCAAATAACAGCAAGGGATCTTTTATGTGCACTTTCCCACAGACAGGATAACACACACCACGGAATTTGATGGATCAGTCGTGGGTAACTGGTTAGAACGGGAAATAACCCAACTGGTCCACTAAGGAGGATCGATCCGTCAACCTATCGAACCTCAGATGGACGCTCTACCGCTAATTTACGTTCAGCTCCTATGTGGATTCAATGCTAATGAAGGTAATTTGGTTGAAAATTTAACAAAATTAATTATAATTTTTATTGGATGTAGAAATAGATACCTTAAACATAATTAAATTGCATTGTTGTTTTTCTTATTCAGCAAGCAGTAGATGGTTTGTTAATCATTATTACTACCAAGTATCATATTTTTGGCATTTTTAGTTGAAGCTTGGTAATCTATAATTTCAGTCAGTTCAGATGTTTTTGAACACAGAGTACTTTCAAAATTGTTTGTGTTATATTGTTTCATAATTTTGTTTAAGGATTAAGTTTAAATACATTTGTTTTAAAATATACTAATTGGTTTACTAATTGTTTAAATGAATATAATAATTATGTTAATTAAATTGTTGCTTTGAAAAATAATTGTATGTTTCTGAGTTATGTCTGTCTTGGTCTTCAATCACCAGTCACTGCCTGACTTGCAATTATTTTGGATTCTGCTGATAAAAATTATATGCAACAAGTTTATTTCATCAAGTGGGTAGGAAATGTTCACTTAGTATTAAGTCCATATTTAGGGGTTTGTTGATGGTTCGCACGTCCCCTCCCCCAACTCCCTCCGTGGCATTTTTTAAAAACAATACCATATATGCATCGATTCGACGGGATGTTTTTTTCTTCTATTGAACGTACCTTTTCTGAAACCCCCACCCCCTCCTGCAAAAAAACCTTAAATACGGGTATCATCACACTTATGGCCGGTAGTAAGTACAGTCAAACCTGCTTGAGCGGCCACCTGTATTAAGCAGCCACCTGTCTTAAAGGGTCACCTTGATTTTCCACAAAATGGTCCATTTCTTGCTTTACGACCTGTATTAAGCAGCCACCTGGCTTTAGAGGCCACTTTTTGTTACTCCGTTAGGTGGCTGCTTAAGACAGGTTTGACTGTATATCATAAAACAAACATTTATGTTCCATATTTTACTGTATTGAAAGTTAATAGTACAAACAATGTATGTAAAGACTAGTTCAAAGTAAAAGAGTCGAGTCATATTATTTGTGAAATCATAGGCTTTAGCCTGTGGGGAGCGGGACATAGTCTAGAGGTAGAATGTCTTACTGTGGCGGGATAGGGCTTGGGATCGATCCTCCAAAGCTGGGATTATTTTAGGTGAAACACGTCTGGTTTATCAAATTCCGTGTTAGGTGCTATTCTGTCTATGGGATAGTGCAAATAAAAGACCCCTTGCTGCTTTTCGGTAAGAGTAGCCCATGAAGCGGTGACAGCGGTTTTCCTACGAGACCATGTGTCAATATAACCATGCGTCTGACGTCCAATAACCGCTGATCATGTGTCAATATAACCATGCGTCTGATGTCCAATAACCGCTGATCATGTGTCAATATAACCATGCGTCTGACGTCCAATAACCGCTGATCATGTGTCAATATAACCATGCGTCTGACGTCCAATAACGGCTGATTTATAATCAATGTGTTTCTAGAGGCGTCGTTAAATAAAACAAACTTTACTTTACTTTGCTTTAGCCTGTCATTGGCTGCATAATTAATTATTGTGATCAACAAACGAATCGAACTAACTCAAGTCATCAATCATTGTTTAATTTAGCTAATTAGGCATTTGGTACAAGCTATACATGTACAAAATTACATGCTATGTGAAAGAATTATCACAGAACACATGCTCTCTTAACCAACCAGCTGCAACAAACTAAGAAATTGCAAAAATATTCACTTTTGATTGATATGGCAAAATGAAATGATTGAAATAAAGCTTGGTAAAACTCGTAATTGTTACGTGCCTTCGTCCGATAACAACCGTTGCCATATGGGTGAGAATCGTTTTATGATCATCTACAATTCAACAAAACAATTTCTTGGTGTAATAGTCTGACGATGCAGGAAATCACCAGAAGAGGTGATTTCACCATGGCGACTACTCTTATCAGAAAAATGTACACAACAATTACAAAGATAAAGGCTGAAATTATTTTTAAAATATTCTTCAATTTAACATGTAAATTGTATACAATTTAACCTGTAAATTGTATTTCAAAATAGTATGTACATGCAATATTTTGAACTAAAATGCATATTGCATTTACCCTTCAGCATATATTTCAATGCAATTCGATGCACGTTATGGAATTAAAACGGTATAATTTATATACGGTTATATTTCAAGGGATTTTCCATTACACAATAAGATAAGCAAATAGAATAGACAGGCTAGTACTTCTGCATAAGACTTTTTTAAATGACTGATCCAGTTTGTCTATACAGGGGATGGGGCAAGGATAAATATAATTTCAGATGTCTATAGATTTTTTGAGGTAGTTTGTAATTGTTTACCTAATGTAACTTTGATTCTACAGTCTCATTTCATTTGTAAGTGATATAACACAGAGTCACACTATTTGGTTAACTGATATATTTGTCACAAATTCATAGTGGTGAGGTCCATAATTGACAACTGAAGACTTGGATTCAAACTCACATACAGTGTACGTCTAGAATTGTGCTAGTCATAATGTATGATAACCAGTTTATTATAATGATCATTGTTAATGGCCAAACACCATGAGGGGTATTGTCATTTTTGGTTTTTTATTTTTTGAAAATATTTCTATTCGATTTTGGCGAAAATGTAAATATATATTCAAGAATTAATGCTATACTAGTTTGTTATTTGAATCAGGTACAATATATAATTAATAGTGAATTAAGTTGAACGCAACCCCACCTCCCTCACAATTTACACTTTGGTGTATTCTGTGCTACTGAAACATGTCGAACAATATTTTATGGTTTTGCTATATAATTTATATATACACTTCAATAATATATATATACGTCGGGTTTTTTCTGATTTGTGCAACATAACATGATGAGCATTTGATTAAGTGATGGACAAAAGGTTAATGTTAACAAAACAAACTACAAAAGGCAATTGCAGGAGATCATGCAAACCATAAATAGAATTACATAAATATGATATAAAGTTAAAAACAAAACATCAATTAGGATTAAATTACCTAAAATTATGTTTTCAGTACAAATTGAGATCAACTTGAGAAACCATAAAAAATGCCCATGAATTCTATAATTTTATTTTAAATAGTATTTTGACACGTGTTATTATTTTGAATTTGACGCATCACTCTTAAAACTCAAACCAGCAGCGTTAATGCATTGAATAAAGAACTTGATGGAATATTCAACAGAAAAACATCTGTAGAAAAATAAATCAAATAGTAATTGATTAAAACATTTTGCTCCAGTATCTTTGATTAATAATTAAGTAAATATAGTAACAGTAAAACATCAAACAAATCTAAGCCCAGAATTTATAATGCAATGCTTTTTTTAAATATTCAAGTTTATAGAAGAATATAAAACATGTTTTTAAACAAAATAATTGTTGATCGACAGAAAATCTTAATGCTTACTTTTTCCAAAGTCGTACATACATGTATTTCCAAAAATATCACACATACTTTTTATTTTTCAAAGAAAATGACAGATTTTAAAACTAAATAATGGTAAGCCGATGAGATTCAGACCCTGACAAAGATTCTACAAGACTATGCACATTACACAATACAGGGGCAGCAAGCATGGCTTGATTTAAAGATAAAGCCGTAGCGATCTGATCTCAAAACCTATTTTTATCAAAACAACTGACCTAAGAATACGAATAGCTAATAGAATGAAGCAATTGAAGAAAGTCAAACTAGTGTTTAGGAAACCAACACAGATTTTGCATCTCTTTCCAGATTCATAATGGGAAAATGCTGCCAGGTAATTGTCACACTGCGTGTATATATATGTACATGAATTTCGATGGAACTTCTACCTTCGTTTACTTGCTGTCTATTAAATATTAAAATCCTACTTGATTTATCTTATTTAAAGATATTCAGCTTAATAGGTGGTTGGTGATTGTCTTTGGAAAGCATACATTTGCAACAAGTATTTTTTAGATAACAACTGCAATTGTGAAACTGCTTAGGAATCAATAATAAACATACAATAATTCTCACACAAAAATGTTAATCAGAAATGAAAATCATTCTTTAGGCCCATAGGTAAGACAGGGTGGGTAGGGGCTGGGTTTTGAAGGCAATCCTCGCAATGGAAAACGAAGGTTTGAAAACCACTAACATCAATATTTCGATTAATTAGAATAAAAAAAGAACATATATCAAGTTTAAAGAAGTATAGCTGGGACACTTCTTTATAGCTGGGACAAAGTAATAAATGTACAATTTGGCTTAAAAAATATTAAATCTACAAATGATAGTACCTGTGACGGAAAAGTTAGAAATACAATGGTATAACAATTACAGTATAATAACAATAATAATAATAATAGTAATAATAATAATAATAATAATAATAGCAAACTAAAATAGAATAAATATTCATTGTATGCTTAAGAGATAAGATTAAATTGTGAAAAATATTTAATATTCGAATAAGAGATTAACTTGCATAGTGTTTGTCAAATTCCAAATATAATGGAACAATCAATTTTAATTCTTAATATACTATTTGGCTTCAGAATTATTTTACTGAAGAAATTATTCAGATTTGTTTTTGGAAGAACAGGATAAATTAATTTACCACACTGCTTCCAAACTCATTGTTTGACAAGTAGAAATTCTGCCAGCAGAAAAATCTGTTCAGGATGAGTGAATAACTTCCCATAGATAAATCTGTTCAGGATGAGTGAATAACTTCCCATAGATGTATAAATAACAAGAAATTGAAGAATGATACTGGAGATATACGCGTCTGCTATAACAGCTTGCTCTGAACGTGGACGTTAAACAAAATGACCTGACCTGGAGATACACGTACTTTTCTTATAACATTTAAACAAAAAGTACAAGAATATGATGAAATTAATATAGCAACACGTTTAAATAAAATCCTAATATGGCATTCGTTTCAAAGGTACCGTTATGCAAAATTAATGTACACATAAATATTATATGAAACACTAACAGGAACATGGCGAATGAAAATAATTTAATTCCAGATATAAAATTTCTAATAAATGATAAATCTGCTTATTAATCTTTTATTAAACATGAGCTTGGTCAAAACACTCTATTTCAAGTTGCATTTAATTTCATGTAATTATCTCTATTTTGGGAAGCATACATAAAATGCAAGATGTCTATAGTGAAGGTACCCGGTATTATGAAGTTTATTTTGCTCTTATTTCTTGAGTAAATAAAAAATGTAAACTAAAGTTGGTCGTGAGGTGCATACAGGACCTACTGGCAGCATTGCAAGAAGCAAAAAAAAACACACCCATGCAATCATGATTTATGCACTACATACTTATAATTATTTTAACAAATTATTGATGATGGTCCAAACTTGCCAAAACTTTGTCCAAAATTAACTGTTCACAATAATTATAATTTTTATTTAATTTTTAAAACTGATTACTGTTTTTGTTTTAATACCTCTAAAAATAAAGTTATTGTCATAACATCTGTTACACCCTCGTATAAAGTAGAATAATTTGTAACTACTTGTCATCATTATCTGCCACTGAAAGTAAATTGAATGCCATGAAAATATGCCCTATAGATCTGACATGAATGAGATATGAATATTTAATGGAAGGAATAAATGCAATTATGATAAATATATCCTTCCACTAATATGATGTGAAACATAAATAACAAAACTAAGTTCAAAGTACTTGCTAGCAAATAAATAAACATTGATTTAAAAATTACACACAATAGTTTTCTTTCATCAAAGATAAGTTTAACCGATGGGGAAATGTTTATAGTGAGCACTTTCGACACTTCTTTTGTTTGAACCTAAACTTAGAATATAGGAAATTCCTATTCTAAATATAACATTTAATGTAGTAACAATTATTAATCAATCATTTATAGGTACGTGAAATTTTTTTTTAGGTCAGGTATTAAATACAATACTATATACGAGAATACGCATCTTTGTACATGTATATCAGATCTGAATGTCATTGTCTATGCATAATTCTTAATAATTCCAATATAGTCAAACCTGTTTGAGCGGCCACCTGTATTAAGCAGCCACCTGTCTTAAAGGATCACCTTAATATTCCACTAAATCATCAATGTTAGTGTTATAACAGCTTGTATTAAGCAGCCACCTGGCGCCACTTTTTGTTACTCCCTTACACAGATTTGACTACTTATTCTCATAGAGAAGTTCAGGAACAAAATACTTTAACAACGAACTTCCTGGTTATAATAATAAAATATAACAAGGATATAATATAAAATTATTATTTTTTAAATATATAGCTTATGGACCACAGGCATATTGTTTACATGACGGTGATGGTCAATTTCAGGTTTATCATAGATGTCTGTTTTTAGTACTTATCGGTCATCAATTACGTGGCATATATACAAATTAAAAGTGATAAAAAGATAAAAGAAATACTGTCTAACAAAGTTATAATTGATAATTTGTTCAACCAAAAAGAAGATATCAATTCATTAAGAAATACACAAAAATTTAAATTATCACAAAAACATCTGGAAGAATAAAGCTGTACTTCTGTTAGGTATTGTTTTTCAGCTGAAACATTTTAACAATGTAGGTTAATAAAATGTCAGTTTTGTTTTGTCACATGTAAAGCCTGCAATGAGAGACCGACCCAAAGTCTATGAATGAAGATCTTATGTGAAAAATGGAAATGCCTGAACTCATTTAGCTTTATTTAACTCCTTCAACAATAGTGTTAAGTACAGTTACAAAATCTATGAATGAAGGGTTCAATTATGAATGAACAGACATGGTAAAGGTTTCCATATAAGGCACATGGTCTCTCATGGCATGTTGTACCGAAATGCAATGTTGTCTTGAAATAAACAATTCGACTATAATAGTATTACATACTTCAAAACACTGACCAGGGTAATGTATGTGACAAAGATATAACAAAATATACAATTAGAGCATCTACAAAACTATCAACTCGGAGTACAATCAAGATGGTAGATCACTGGTATATTTCAGTTCCAATTCGTCTAGGTTTTCAAAATCATGCAATTCAGATTTAAATACTCGTACTGATCCTTGCTGCACTTGGTGGAATGGCCACCTTGACAGCGGTGCGTGTTAGAGAGTAAATCATTTTCCCATCCTATTAGGGATTGTCTCAAAATGCCCACACATTTTCTATACGAACAACCGTCATATACGATCCAACCCTTCCATATGAGACATTTCATTGTAACTTGATTTTAAGACTGGGAATCAATGAGGATGAATGTGGCATTAGCATGCTTCTATACTCAGTTGAAGGGTGAAGATGCTAATAGCATGCTTCTATACTCAGTTGGAGGGTGAACATGCTAATAGCATGCTTCTATACTCAGTTGGAGGGTGAAGATGCTAATAGCATGCTTCTATACTCAGTTGGAGGGTGAAGATGCTAATAGCATGCTTCTATACTCAGTTGAGTAACACTTCGATCTAGTGTGGACGATGAATGCTGCATTAGCATGCTTCTATACTCAGTTGACTAACAATTAAATGTTTCTCCAATGGTAAACATTTGTTTCCACGTTCTGTTTTACTTTTCAATTCAGTCTTTTGGCCACGAAACAACCATGTAAATCCAATAACGAAAACCTGCACATTTTACATAACTAAAATTTCTTGCCTTTTTTTTTTAGAAAATACAATCCTCTGCTTTTTTCATAGCAATCAAATTACAAACAAAAACCATAAGAATCCTACCTCTTTTTCAGAAGAATCCAATTTTGATTCAGTTGTAACCTATTTTTTGTAACAAATCTGCTACAAGTCTGTTCTCTTTTACAAGATGTCTGCCATTTTGCAAACATTCTCATCATATAATATGTACACACACACACACGTATATATATATACTATAATATACATATATATATATTACTGTACATGCTGTAGATAAATGCATATCTTTTAAAGTCAGCACAATGAAGGCATCAATTAACTACATAGAGAAAGTATACCATTGTCATTAATTTACTTTCATAAATTATCACTTGAGCACATATTTGATCATGGTAACTCACACACAATGCTATTGTTTTTGTCGGTGAGAGAAGGGATTGTTTTATGCCACTGACAAGTAGTAAACACTATCACACAAGGCGTAATACCGTAACACGACAAAACACTGATCACAATGCGTTAGCAAAACTTAGCTATTTACAGAGATCAGTTACTTTCTGCCGGGCAAAAGAATTGTTGGTTTGCATCTTTGAATCACTTGTGAATTCCTTCCTTCTCCCAGTGCACCTAACCACAGACGTCTTGGCACCAAGTTACTGATGCTGAAGTTCAATTGCACCAATTCATTCACGGGCACGTTCCTCATACAGACTTCTTTAGCTTCATACTTCATGAGATTGTAAGTTTTTTAAAATGTGCCTTTTCACTATACAAAATAACTCAAAGAACATTTTATTTTCACTTCTTTTTTTTCTTTCCTGATGAATTAGTAGATTTTTTGGTGATTCCTGTGGGAACTTGATCTTTAGGCATGTGAGTCCTTTGTTCTTCTAGCCTACTGGACTGGACTTTCTGTATGAGTTTAAAAAAGTCTTCGTCAGGAACGGTCGGTGCGGGAGGCATCTGTGGCAATGCACTACGCTGGTCTTCTAACCTTGTTCCCTGTTAGAAAAAAATTTAATAAATTAGTACGTAGTCTTACACTGTATAATTCCATATTGTTGTACAATGTTATTTTTCTACAGTTACAGACATTGATGAGTTGCTTGCTAATATGTGGGGTTTATAAGCAACTAGGGTTGTAGTCTCTATATAAACCAGACCATTGTTTTACCAAAAATCTATCTGTTTTGAGTAACGCCCAAAATGTTCTAGAACAATGACGTCATGTCATGATTAAACTTGGAAATGACATCATTACTAATGTCCTGAAAGCATCTCAGTACTGAGTACTAATTACATGCTGAAAATGTACACAAAACACTTAATAATAAAGGTATAAAAAAATACATAGAAAAATAACATTAAAAGTTTAAAACAGCTTATATACGGTTTTGTAAAGCACTCAAACAATTAAAAAACAGTTATATAATAGAAATAATCTGACAGAAACACTGTCCCATGAACATGCCTATAGGCGAAGCACACAACATAGAAGCTGCGATAATTCGCGACGTCAGAAGTGTTCTTTCCACAGGTCATGACTTTTGAAAAGCTGCTCTTCCCATTGTGGTAGATCGATTGATCTCCCACGGTAGTCCGACTAACAGCGGTGTAATATACTACTGTTCATCTCACCTGACATCTCATTAACATCTCGAAGAAGCTGTCGTCGGGTACAGTCTCTTCTGTCTTCTGTTGCAACAACTGACCAATCACAGTCTGGGAGCTGAGACCAGGAAATGTGGCCAGTTCTGCTCGTTGGTCATTCATGCGTGACCCTTGGATTCCAGCGACCATATCGAGGAAGTCGTCTGCACCGCCAGGAGGGGTAGCAACTGCAACACAAACAATTGTATTCACATCATGTATCATCATCAGAATGCCAAAACTGAATAACCTTTTTCAATAATATAGAAAATAGCACTCCTGCACAAATTGCATGAACAATTGTTTCACTAATGCATCGATTATGCATAATATTTTGGCATAACCAAAAAAAAATTCGGGAAAAACTAAAGATTTAAAATGTTTCTTTTGGGGGTCATAATTTTCTTAACCTTCTGACTACCGACGTCGACTTAAGTCGACAACGTCAAACTTTGCTCTGAATACCGGTGTCGACTTAAG
>JAULBR010082333.1:0-13727 GCA_032355825.1 Melanodrymia aurantiaca
GGTTATCGGCTTTATCATGTTCAGGACGAATGGGTAATTCCGCTCGGCAAGCCTCACAGAATTCCCCATTCTTACCTTCACAGGATAAAGCCAATAACCAACGTCATTAACCAGTTATTCTCTATTATTCAGCATTATTATTGATATGTACAATGTACTCGTTAGGGTGACGGACGCATGTTTAAACTATGTTCTTGTTTGTAGACGCACCACATCATCACCAATGGCAGCTGGTTTATACTGAAGATTATCCAAAATATAACGATCGATTGATTGAAAATCTATTTTTTTGTGTAAAAAACAAGGATTGGTCACAAGTTTATTAAGTTGCCTACTGTATACATACAACATAATATGAATGGCGACAATTACACTATAAAATAGATAAAATTTAATTTCTGTGTACTAGTACCGGTTTGTGAAAAATGTTGATGAAAACTACGAAATGGCCACGTTTCCTCTGAATTGTTTAAAACCTATGAACAACAATATTTTTACAAAAACACCAGATATCTCGGCACTAATATCGATCGTTTTTGACATCCAAGTTTGTACTTATTAACTTGTCCTGATCACAGAGGATTTAGCTCTAATGCAAACGCCTTGTCTGAGAAATGTTCTGACATGCACGTGGACTGCGTTCACATCATCATCTGGTGTACACCGGCTGTCATCATCATATAGTCTAAACACTTAAAGCTTAAAGATCGAGCTGTTCAAAATTACTTTTGCTATGTAGAAATGTGTGTGGTGTTATGGTGAAAAACAGTGTGTGACTTTACTGTTAAATATGAGTGTTATTTCAATTATACAACTGCTGGAGCGAAACTTCATTGGTTGCTTTCAGTGAAAACAATCTTCATTGGTTGGTTTCAGTGAAAACAAACTTCATTGGTTGGTTTCAGTGAAAACAATCTTCATTGGTTGGTTTCAGTGAAAACAAACTTCATTGGTTGGTTTCAGTGAAAACAAACTTCATTGGTTGGTTTCAGTGAAAACAAACCTCATTGGTTGGTTTTCGTTGCTTGGTTTCAGCGAAAACACAAGGCATTAACAGATAAACTCCTTATACAACAATCTGTCGAATGTCACAATGTACATAGAACTATTTTGTGCTAATGATCGAAAGTTCTTATATTCATACCACTTAGTGCCATCTATTTTCTTTATGTATTGCAAGTAAAACTATCGCACTGTTAACAATACGAAAAACGTCATCAAATAGATTACAATACAAATTTGCCGTGGGCCAGTTTATCGATTGTATGAAAAGTCCATTGGGCATGATCCATCATGATCCATTGTGTTTCACCAAGATTTTAATATCAAGTGTGTAGTGGATTTTAACACCTCATTTCAATCGAGAGCTATTCGGGTCTCTTTACACAATTTGCCCTCTAAAAGATATGTGACTGCCTTGTATAGTCAGGTTTGACTGCCCGTTTTAGGCAGGTTTGACTGGCCTCTATAGGCAGGTTTGACTGCCCGTTTTAGGCAGGTTTGACTGGCCTCTATAGGCAGGTTTGACTGCCAGTTTTAGGCAGGTTTGACTGGCCTCTATAGGCAGGTTACAACTGCGATAGTTTTGTTTGTTGCACGTAAAAGAAATGGTGGCACGTGGTATGTATTGGGGAACTGATAAAACACTTGTAAATGATATTTTTGTACAAAATTGACACTCGTGGGACTTCCATTAGCCTTGCTGTGCATGACCTGATTTCGAGATGGAACAGTATTGTGCGTGTACATTCGTTAAACGTCTAGCAGAGCTTTAAATACCGCATTAGCAAAAACAAACGAAGAACCGACGCGATGCAGACAACTCTGTCGTTTATGTGAGTGAGATTGAAGTAGACGCACTTATCGTCACGTTGAAGGAAGCCTGGCAGTACAACTAGTTTCCCAAAGTAGTGGGATGGTACTGTCCCGAAGTAGTGGGTCACCGAAGTTGTTTTTGCTGGTTATTCATTCCGTGCAGGCTCTGATTGAAGTTGGACCCAAGCGTGTGTAGGGAAAGCTAATTTGCAAGGATGGAAATTGCAACGAAATTGAATGAAATTGCAACAGACTTGAAGTAAGGCTATAGTCAGCAGAGGAAGTGTCCAGTCGTGAGTGTTTGTAAATACGTCATCAATTCTGCTCATCCTACATATCACTCGCATTAACATAAACCCCGCCCGCGTCAGGCAGACAGACAGGCAGGCTGGCTGTCAACTTTGACCTTTCTCACAGTGCCCAGTTGTTGTGCATCCAGTGTGTGCAAACATTCAACACTTGGCAACTCGGAGATATGGTGATGGCAGTTAATACACAGTGACCGAAGGCTTGGATAAATCTCATGCCCGGCAGCCCAGGGCTACCAGATTGTGCTCCTGTTTTAACATGAGTAAGTAGCCCAGTGGGCTACCAAATAAATATTTAAAAAAAGCTTTGTACAACAAGTCTTGTCATGGACAGAACTCTCTGGCGAAGTCAGATGTTGTGCCCATGACAGGTGTGCTCGAACAGTTTTCTGATGGAAGCACACCAAAAATAACACCAACCCCAACCCAAGTATTACTGATAACTTTTCAGCCACTGTCTTTTTAGAAGTATGGATGTTTGATAATCAATTTGTCACTTGTGGGGCTGCTTGAACGTGGTGCTGGGCTGCCACGGTGAGATTTGTCCACCCCTGCGTGCCACACCCGACTGCCCCGCCCGTGTTGTGAGCAGCGTGTCCTCGAGACGAGACGAGACCTGACAAACGATGCTGTAAGATGTAGACAAGTCTACGTTATACAATATTCACTGAAGACGTTCTCTTGTTGATTTTCTCTGCAATCCTGATTTCTAAAACGCCACAATGTACAGTTAGAACAGGACGTGTATGCAGAGTTACTTCCCTCCAGGAAAATGTCCTCGGAAAGTCCCGATTTATTTGGATTACGTTTCTAAGAACGATTTCTGCGACAGCTTGAGGAGAAAGTCCAATGCTAAATTCAAAAGACGGTCGTTCTAAAGCACTTTGAAATTCTATCAACTCTTGTAAAGTTCTTCAAGTGACGAAAACATAAAATGCCCGTTGCTCTTTAATGACATCGGTGTGGAATGACATTTTCCAAGTGTAATTCGCCGACGCCAACCACCGAGAAATTCCAATACTACGTTGAAAAAACTAAGATGGACGAGCAGAATGCCATTGAAAACTACCGACAGCTTTCGTCAGTGACCATTATTCCAACGATCGATTCCAGTTGATTGATCAGAGACTTTCCAATGCTTTCGTCAGATACTCTGATTAAGATGTACAAGACCACAGCGTTCTTCAGATGCGATGTAAACGACAAACGCTTTCTTTTAGTGATCATTAGTCCAAAGACAGATACCCGTTGCGTGATTGATGATCACCGAGAAATTCAATCTTAAAATACCATCTTAAGAAGTTTGGCTGTAAAAGGCAGAATGCCACTGTAAACAACCAATGCTACCTTCGTTCGTTCGTTCATAGATGGATGATGCCAAAGACAAACCGCAGTTACGTGAGCACTGAAAAGGGTTAATAATGGAGCACTGAAAAGGGTTAATAATGGGAAGCATGAGAAGGACGTGTTGTTTTGTGAGCACTGATTTCTTTAACACGTGACTGGATTCTTTCATCCATTCTATTACAGCTCCATAAGCAAATGTCGTTCAGTTAGCATCGTTTTCTAACCGGACGCTCCCAAGTGTAATATAGCCCCCGTGAACTCACAATGTGTACTGAAGAGAAACGTGTGGAGGTGTATAATGGTGTACGGCATCCGTCTGTGGTTACATCTTGTGTACGGCATCTGTCTGTGGTTACATCTTGCACACAATTCAGTTTGGAGGATAAAGGACCTCTAGTTAATAATTGATTGTTTGCGATCGCAGTCGACCAACGAGTTGGAATTAAGGTTTGAACAAAATGAAAGTATTGAAAAACACAAATCTCTTGATTGATAACAGTTGTGTTGCTGTTGTTAATGCTGATGTGAAACGAAACTCAATTGAAGAAAACATCTGTTAATGGTCACATCTCATTGTGGGTGCTGTTTGTATGCAAAATGTCTGAGACGAATAATGGATGTGTGAATGGTCTGTATGAATTTATCTGTGAAATGTCTACATGAGTGAAATGTCTGAAGTGTTGTGCGTATGAAGGAAACATTGATAGCTGTTGAATGAGGATGGATGCTTGCGTGGCTGAAATTATGGGATATGAAAGTGATTTTGATATTGCAAACACAACATGTATGTTTATCAAGTCATACCTCCACTGATCTGTGAGGGGATTGAACACAAGTTGTGTACAACAAACCAACTTCTCTGTAGTAATCAGAGGTATTAACGAACATATTTCATTGTTGCTATGGAAACACGTCTTGTTGCAATGAAGCCACCCATTTTTTGCTGGACATTTCATGTTATTGGTAAACTTTTATAATATATATATATTTTTTGTTTTTTTGTTTTAATGTTAATATTACTCTTATTAATTTTAAGTGAGTTGCAATGTTGGAAACGAACTCAATATGAGATGATTTACTTCAACAAATGTTTTAGGAATTCTGTAACAGTCCGTGTGGTAAATTCTGTGTGGTCATTAAATTTGACAAAAGTGCACTACAACAATGTATTTGCAATTTGGGTCATTCTAAAACATCGTTCCCACAATGCACTGCAATATGATTGCTGTTTTGTTTTCGTCTGTGCATCGTCCGTCCCACGCCGTATTACAGAAAGCTGACCGGACCGGACCGGTCAATTTGGTCAATCTACCGGTATTAAACTGATTTATGGCTTTACAAAAAAGAAACAAAATCTTGTGTAAGCTGGGCTTGCCTTGTTTATAGACAATTAGTTAATTGCTAATTTTAGAATACCGTTAATCCTTTAATAGAAGCCTAGGCTTCTATTTTTTTCCGCGACACTGAGTGAGACCTGGCCTATTCAAGGCAGGCTTCTATTTTTTGTTCATGCAAAAATTTTCTAGCATACTACTATTTCAAAAAGAATATTACGTTTGTGGCAAAGCTAGAATATCCTAAACTGGCCTCCATTCAAGGCAGGCCTCTATATGTTTCATAACAGGCCTCTATATGTTTCATGACGCTCCCAGACCCGGTTTGTAAACGAGGCAGGCTTCTATTTAAGGATTTACGGTAGTTTGGTAATTGGCTAACATATTTCTATATTTAATCCACAAATTATAAGAGCATAACGTACAATAATTATTTTTAATATATAAAAAAAAAATTCCATGAAGTGTTTCGACTATTGTTTGAAAATTGGCTAAATTGAAATAGTTGGCCCTGTCAGCATAGTGTGTGGACTACAAGTTGATGCTTGCGGAGGGGGAGGAGGCCATGCAAGTTGATAGGTTGGTGAAATTGTGTGTATAACCAACTGTGCATTTGACGTCCAATAACCGCTGATTTATAATCGATGTGTTCCAGTGGTGTCGTTAAACAAACTTGTGAGAATGTGAACATTTTCAAGTATACCCATAAACATGTTTTTTAATTCCTTTTTGTAAGTCAATGGTTTGTTGTTTACATGTGGAATTGTTTTCCAGCACTAAATGGGAAGCTGTCATTGGCTGTATTGAATGCAATATATTTATTAATGTACCCCGAAAGAAATGTGCACACATTGAAAAAGTTAGTTATTTCATCAATCATGTTAACTATGACTAGGAATATCACACAGCTGAAATGAGGAATAATGTGCAGTCATGTTAAATGTATCAAGGTGGTAACAAGAAATGACGTTCTGTCTCGTAACATGATTGATGTAGTCTCGTAGTAACATGAATGACGCACATTCTGGTAACATGAATGATGTACAGTCTAGTAGTAACATGAATGACGTACAGTCTCTTAGTAACAAGGAATGACGCACAATATGGTAACAAGGAATGAGGTACAGTCTGGTAGTAACATGAATGACAGTCTTGTAGTAACATGAATGACGTACAGTCTCGTAACAAGGAATGATGTACAGTCTGGTAGTAACATGAATGTTGTACAGTCTGGTAGTAACAAGGAATGACAGTCTGGTAGTAACATGAATGTTGTACAGTCTGGTAGTAACAAGGAATGACAGTCTGGTAGTAACATGAATGACGTACAGTCTGGTAGTAACATGAATGACATACAGTCTGGTAGTAACATGAATGACGTACAGTCTGGTAGTAACAAGGAATGACAGTCTGGTAGTAACATGAATGACGTACAGTCTAGTAGTAATGAGGAATGACAGTCTGGTAATAACAAGGAATGACGTACAGTCTGGTAGTAACATGAATGACGTACAGTCTGGTAATAACAAGGAATGACGTACAGTCTGGTAGTAACATGAATGACGTACAGTCTGGTAGTAATATGAAGTACAGTCTGGTAGTAACATGAATGACATAGTCTGGTAGTAACATGAATGACGTACAGTCTGGTAGTAACATGAATGACGTACAGTCTGGTAGTAATATGAAGTACAGTCTGGTAGTAATATGAATGACATACAGTCTGGTAATAAGGAATGACGTACAGTCTGGTAGTAACATGAATGACATACAGTCTGGTAGTAACAAGGAATGACAGTCTGGTAGTAACATGAATGACATACAGTCTGGTAGTAACATGAAGTAGTCTCGTAGTAACATGAATGACATACAGTCTGTTGGTAACAAGGAATGACGTACAGTCCCCCTGGTAATAACATGAATGACATACAGTCTGGTCATAAGGAATGATGTACAGTCTGGTCATAAGAAAAAACTCAATCTGATTGTAGTAACAATTGTAACAATCCATCATTATCGAGCTTATTTCATGTGTGCACACTTCTTTTCAAATAACTGTCTTTGCAACTGGAGCAAATGAACTTGTTTGGCTGACGAATATCTTAAAATGGTTAATAGTTAATGCTAATTGTATTTACAACGTTGGAACAGAATCGTCTGTTTTCGTCCTCCCTGTATCTCTGTACATGAATCAACGTGACTACGCTCGATGTATGGAAAACGATCTTTGTGTATCCAGGCACTCTTAACAATGTCGAAGTAATCTATGGCAATTGTGTATGTGCACCAAGTGGTGTATTATGATTTTTTGTTAAATGTATATAACTATCTGAATTGGAAGTTTTTCTGAAATCATCGCAACATTTGTCAAGAATTTTATTTTATATATAATAAGAATGAGTAATTGTTTGTAATAATATTGCATCACACTAAAGATATTTATAATTTAACTTTTATCTTCGATATATTATTGGGATGCTTGTTTATTATGAGTTGACATTTGATCAGCATTTTATTAATTGATTGATAATATTAGCATTGAACGTCGAAACTAATGATTAATTTGAACAGATGTTTAATACCATTAACATATTTCCTGACGGTGCCTGTTAAAATATTATGTGACGCTGTATATTTTTTGTCAAAAATGACCATTGGCCATCTGTAAAACCAACCACTGCACCCACAGCATGTTTTGACATCCTACCCACCCTGTATGGCATGCAGAAGCAAATCTGTTTTGTATCCACCTTAATTTGAAAATGAAAGCTACAAACAAAGAACACAAAGTCAATTTGCAACACGAACAATGTAATTAATGATATTAAATACGATCGATGAAGGAAATGTTATGGTACTGCGGTATAAATGTAATTAATGGACCAGCATGATTCATGACAAATTATCAATATGCAGGTGGCTTGTGGCGAAGTTATTTTCTAAGGTAAAAATTACTCGTGCTATTGAGTTTTGTATAAACGCGATCGAGGCAAAACAGATACAGGTGTGTTACCTGAAATACAGACCCAAACATGCATGACTTATAGCGTTACACAATATTTGAACAGCGTCAAATAACCACAACCCTTTCAGTCATCAATGCTCTAAAGCACTACATGATGCGACGGTTTGAGATCTACCATTTTAATGTTTCCAATATTGAAAATAGCTACAAATATCTTTGCTCCAGTTTCATTGACACATCTGTGATATTTGAGGGGACATTTTTTTTGTCCTTGTATGTTATGTATATGTCTTGTTATAAATGTATGTCTTTATATATATATTGGCTGAAACTTGCCAAACTGTTGGGTTGTATTGTTCATACCTATGTCGAGACCAATTTCATTTTACAATCAACCGTTCATGTAAAACAAAATCAAAGCATACAGAAAGTTTGCAAAAAAAAGATCTCAACAGTTTGGCAAGTTTATATTATATCTAAACACATGACATCGGTGTGTGTCTTGTGTAATTCTAAACACATGCGGTTGGTGTGTCTTGTGTAATCTAGACACTGAACATGCGGTTGGTGTGTGTTTTGTGTAATTCTAAACACATGAGGTTGGTGTGTCTTGTGTAATCTAGACACTGAACATGCGGTTGGTGTGTGTTTTGTGTAATTCTAAACACATGCGGTTGGTGTGTGTCTTGTGTAAGGTAGATGGGCTGTACCTTGCTTCATGCCGGTGAAGTCTGTCTATTTTTACAAATCAATTATTGTGCATTTGCAAGTCGTTTCTTCCTCACCAACACGGTTTTGCCCTGCATTGTAAACTTATTGTACTTGTGTGCGTGCCGTGCTTATCAAGATTATTGCCACAGCCGTAGAAATTGAAACAATTTTGCGATGATACTTTGTCATCACAGACTAATTTTGTCAATGCATTGAGACGGCAATTTTGAATAAAAAAGCTGAAATAAACCGTATTACATTGCGTGGTAACGTTCAGAACACTGTAGGGGATTATCAGTGATAAGACATGGAGTTCCCGGAGAGTGGGGACTTCTATTTTGCAATAGTTATTGCGGACGATTGCTACCGCTAATGTCAAGGACTGTTGTCACAAAATGTTAAGCAAGTTAGATACTGAAAATTAGCTCTAAGTTTTCTCAAATTTAACGTTCCGTATGTAAAAGATTTTGTGTTATGGTTTGGTCTTCGAGTGGAATCTAGTTCTGTGTATACAGCGTCTGAAGTTGAAGAATTAGTTTAGTTTATTTCAATACATTCTTCGTGCAAAACCTGGTTGGTGTGGAGAGATGCAGTGGATACACAATTTGGATTCTTCTTTAGGAATCCTTGGCCAGGTTCATCGGTTGAACGCAGATATGTACAACCGCAGTCAGGTTCATCGGTTGAACGCAGATATGTACAACCGCAGTCCGGTTCATCGGTTGAACGCAGATATGTACAACCGCAGTCCGGTTCAACGGTTGAACACATGTACAACCGCAGTCCGGTTCAACGGTTGAATGCAGATATGTACAACCGCAGTCCAGTTCATCGGTTGAACACAGATATGTACAACTGCAATCCAGTTCATCGGTTGAACGACAGATATGTACAACTGCAGTCCGGTTCATCGGTTGAACGCAGATGTACAACCGCAGTCCGGTTCATCGGTTGAACAGATATGTACAACCGCAGTCTGGTTCATCGGTTGAACGCAGATGTACAGCCGCAGTCCGGTTCATCGGTTGAACACAGATATGTACAACCGCAGTCCAGCTCATCGGTTGAACGCAGATATGTACAACCGCAGTCCGGTTCATCGGTTGAATGCAGATATGTACAACCGCAGTCCGGTTCATCGGTTGAACGCAGATATGTACAATATGTCTGGTATGTACAAGCGTTTCAATCTGGAAGTGATTACAAGATCACCAAGTGCTCATCAAAATGTGTCATCTACCACTGTTAACGTTTACAACTAACCGTATAAGATGTTAAATTCCATACCATTGTCTGCCAGAATTAATGTGGACCAAACTTTGTTCAGGAGATTGCCTGTGAATTCATTCATCATTGCATTTGTCTTCATTTTAATTGAAATTTCTTGAAATTAATTCTAAATCTAATGTATAATAGTGTGACCGCTTGTCAATCCGAGTCTTTCCTCTTACGACCAGAGCATCTGTCTGGTACGTACTATCCTATCCTGTCAAAACCAATACTCCAATTTGAGGTATGTACTGTCCTGTCACTTATGGGTATTCTCTACATACTCGGTTTGGTCCACAGCTTATTCTGCATCATGCAATAGTAAACATCGGGGTTTTTATCTTCTCGTTTGATGAGCACACAAAATGGTTGCGGCTTCGTGAAATCGGTCGGACCTTGGTTGGTTGGTCTATTTGGTACGTAGAGGTGAAGTTATCGGTCATTTTGTCATAGCATGTACGTCGTCCGTAGTTTTCTTTACAGAATGTTCCATCTATTTAAGCAAGTATTGTGCTTTCTACGGAAGACGTGTTTGCAATGACATTTTAACCAGATGTATCATTAATTGAAAATGACCCTGTCAAAAGGGTTTTTAATTTGGATATAAAGAGGTGAACTATAAATGGGACCAAAGCCTTGAAACTTGTTTTAAAGTAGAAAGAAATCAAAACAAATGATTTTTTTATAAAATTGTCTTAAAAAATTTACAGATAGAAATAACAGTTTTCACTTTTTAACAGTTATTTATTCAAGGTAAAGTTATTCCCAAATATTGACTTCACTTTATTAAACAAAACAGGTTTAAATGTTATTCCTTATGATAGAAGGAAATATTGCCAATTTTTTACAAATTCTTGGTATTCAATGTTCATGGCAAATTGGCTTTTAACTCTACAAGACCAGGATTTAGCAATAATTTACCTGTTTCCTCTCTGGTGTAGTCTGCACGCACGCACGCAGTGAGTGCTTGAAATGCCGTTTTAAATGCGTTAGTTCTAGGATGTAGATTCTGGGTTTTTTCAGCAGTCGTGAGAAAGGATAATTGCATTTTTTTATGTAAATTAATCCATTATATTCTAAAAAAACAAAACAATTAAAGTTACACTTCTATTTTGATAATGGTAAACGGAATGCTAAATTAAGAGCAAGATGAACTTAGTAAAAAGGAATTGAATAATTTTGTGGAAATTGATTACTTGAATACAGATTATGACGTTTACACTCAGAACGGCATTTGATTGTGGATTGCACCAGAGAAATACAGAAAACACATATCTGGACACGTACAAACTAATTAACTTCATTTGGATATCTAACTTGTAATCGAAATTGTGTATTACATCCAACATCCGTGTCCATATATCTGTTGATCTTGAAACCCTAGATGGATCATTTCTTCTGTGGAACTGACAGTAGCATGCATTGATTAATGAGCAGTTATTTCGAAAAAGGACATCTGTAAACTGGCTTATTGACGAGATGTTTATGAAATTGTTAAACGTAGTTACCCTGGTATTACAAATATGCTATGATTTCAACAGGTGGTATGCATTGTTTTAACAATACCTTAAGTTGTATTATATTGTCAGCCCAGGCAGTGATCATGTTAAAAGTTGCTGCTGCTGCTACTACTACTACTACTAATGATGATATGTATTATTGGGCTTTTTGAAGGGTAGTTATTTCATACGTAAAATGCTGCGAGTACTATGTTAATGCCACCAGCCCATGTAGACAAACTGCTAAATCATGGAGCGTAAATCACGAATCAATATTTCGTAATAAATATACAATTTTTACCAAAGTTCTTGTCCAGTACATGCTAACTGTAAAACATGTGAAGCAGTACATGCTAACTGTAAAACATGTGAAGAGATAGATTTGTTCCACAGTAGAAATGATGCCATTGGCTAGAAAATTGTTTTATTTTAGCATCTTTGTCCAGTTTGTTTTTATTGTATCTGTTATGAATGATTCAACCCGTCTGCTAATAAGGAAGGAAACTATGTACAATATTACTTTTTTTATATAGGCATGTCAAACATTTAATAAACAAAATCGCTTAAAATATTTTCGTACCAGTAATTAGAAAAAGTAAATTTATGACTGAAAATCTTCTAAACTGACAATGTCATATTATGAATTTGTGGCGTTTTCATGTTCTTGTTATGCCTATAAATAGAAATGGTTTTGTACATGGTTTGGTCAACAGTTACAAACATTGTTATACTATTGGTTGATGAAGATTAACCTTCTGATAACAACACAATGAAAACAAGATGTATTTTGTGAACCAATATGGACAAACTGGATAAGAATAGTTCATGTCATGTCTTCCACAACTTTTTGCAAGAAAGTTAAAATTTACCTTGATCATGTTTTTAAAATATAATCGGTTCAGTTTTTGCAGAAAAAAAAGCATTAGTAATTTTAGGTTTTTTAAAAATGAAACATTGAAAACTTGTTAGTGCCTTAGTGGAAGACTTGGCATAAATTGTTGAAAATAAAATAAATTTGTTTCTAGCAAAAACAAGTGTTATTTTTTGTTTGTTTGATATACATAGTTATGAATTAAAGAATAATGGAGAAGCTCAGAGGTAGAAAGTCCGCCTGTGGCAGGATGGGTCGAGAGATCGACAGCGCAAAACATTTTTATGGGCTATTTTCCATTCCAGCCAGTGAAACAAGTCTGGTTTGTCAAATTCCGTGTTGTGTGCTATTCTGTCTATGGGATAGTGCACATAAAAAGACCCCTTGCAATTTTTCGGTAAGAGTAGCCCATGAAGCGGCGACAGCAGGTTTCCTCTGAGACCATGTGTCGATATAACCATGTGTCCGACGTCCAATAACTGCCGATTTATAATCGATGTGTTTCTAGTGGCGGCGTTAACTAAAACAAACTTAACTTTAAAGAATGTTTACAGACGACCAGCTTGTGCTTTTCTTACACAGTGGTTCGTGGAACACCCACCTGGGTGAATCCATTTATCATCCATTAGAGGCTTTTGCACGACCTAATAATCTTGATTGGTCTGGTCTGGAGGTAGAATGTCTGCCTATGGCGGGATGGGTCGAGGGATCGATCCTCCACAGCGCAAAACATTTTATGGACTATTTTCTGTACGAATGGTTTATCAAATTCTGTGGTGTTTGCTATCTTGTCAATGGGATAATGCACAAAAAAAGACCCGTTGCTGTTTTTTGGTAAAAGTAGTCCATGAAGCGGCGACAGAGTGTTTCCTCTGTGACCATGCGTCTGACGTCCAATAACGCCACCCAATAGCCGATGTATTTTTTCGTGCTTGGGTGTCGTAAAACATTCATTCATTCCAAATCATTCCAATAATGCTGATTCATGATCAATGTGTTTCTAGTGGCGTCGTTAAATAAAACAAACTTTACTCAATTGGTCTACACCGTTTTAAGACCGACGTGCCTTTGAACCAAATATTGCAAGTGTTCATTTCCATTTAACTTGCGTTAATAATCCTAATTAGACACAATGATAAAGAATGATAAAAATAATGCTCTCCTGTGTATCGTGATATAATTTATCAGCAAAGCTTGGATTTGATATCACAAGACACTTGGGCAGGGGTTCTAGAAATTTTTTTAATTTCACTTGCCATAGGACCAGTGGATTTGAAAATTCACTGTCCCAACTTTTAAATACCAATACGAATATAATAAAAAAAATTAAAATGTAAGTAAATAAAATTTTTTACTGGCCATCGGGCACGGCCAAAGCAATGATTTGATGGCCCGAATGTAAAGATCACTGGCCTTGGGCATCGGGCCACCGTATTCTAGAACTTGGGGAGTAACCTCTATATATATATATATATTATATATTTAGCATCCTTTAGAGGCTTTTGCAGGAGATATCGTTTACCTAATAATGTGTGATATCTCCTACGATATCCTAGGAGATATCACGTCTTATAATCTTGATTGGTCTACAGACCGTTTTTCGAGCTC
>JAULBR010082343.1:0-13721 GCA_032355825.1 Melanodrymia aurantiaca
CTGTATCTATGTATATACCTGGGCAGTTATTTCTAGATAATGTGCGACTGTATCTATGTATATACCTGGGCAGTTATTTCTAGATAATGTGTGACTGTATCTATGTATATACCTGGGCAGTTATTTCTAGATAATGTGCGACTGTATCTATGTATATACCTGGGCAGTTATCGCTGTTGCATATCTCAGTTTCATTCAATGGACCGTCACAACTTTTTCCTCCATTCGCTGTTCCAATGCATGTCCTATTGCGCCAGCGTATGCCTCCATTGCATGTGACGGAACATTCACTCCACAGAGCCCATTCATTGAAAGAGCCATCAACTGTAGATGTATGTTGTAATAAAATAGTCTTTCCTATTAGCGCCACCAACTAGTAGACTAGTCTTACATGCATGACGTGCTCTGCTATGCAGTGTGACGTGGTGGTCAGGGCAAGGATGGGGCATGCCTAATAGTTTTACTGGTATTAAGTGACATTCATTTTTGTTTTGGAGGCGTTAAACTCATTTAACAATACAACGTACAAATATATTTTAGAATAGAATGCATAAGTTTAATGCACTCAGAATGATAATGGAGAACGCAACTAAAATATTTACCAATTAATTCTTTATCTTCGTAAATTTGTCCAGCAGTAGTAAAAAATTAAATAACGTAAAACGAATGCAAAAGTATAAAGTGTTAGTTATCAAGGGACTGAAATAATTTTGAAAATAAACACATTGGAATTTTTTTTTAAATATTATATATCACCTCAAAACAAAAAAGAATTTAATAATGCCTCAAGAAAATTCGATCAGATTACAAAAGACAGGCAGCTGCAGAAATCATCAAATACATCTGCTGCCATATGCATTTAATTAGCAGTATCAAATAGAGGATGAATAAATAGAAAGCACACACTATGATAGACAAGGATAAGGTTCTGTTTTGTAACAACATGCAGGCATCTGGCAAAGCGCAACTCCTGAACCTGTACTTTATCCCACTTACCTTTATTAAAAATATCACCATTATAAATGTAGTTATCTCCCTTGAATGAGAGTTACCCAACTTGAATATTGTTCCTGTGGATTAAACAAATATGCAAAGAAGTGCTATCGCATGCAAATATTGACACACATATGTATTTATTTATTTCATATTTAAATCATTTGGCATTTGAAGCAAGACGATGGCAAGTCCAGACTGACCGGGACAATACTGCGTGTTACAGTCACGTGACTCGTTATCAGGGCCAGTGCAATTTTGGCCACCATAAAATGGACCTGTGCAATTTCTGGTCCGCCATTGAATTCCTCCTCCGCATGTGAGACTACACGAGTCCCAGTTAGACCAAACATCCCAAACACCATCAACTGAAAAATATTATAAGTATTTAACGCTATGTCATTGACATAATACAAATATTGAAAATATAACAATACAAAAAATAGTGTTAATGTCTATAAAAAGACATTCTAAATTATCACAGTTCAAAAAAAAATTTGGTTCAATAATTTGGTAAAGTAAATTGCTGTTTAATGATATGATAGGGTATTATTTAATTAATAGCTGTTGGGTGTCAAACTTCTTCTTTTTTTTTTAATATTTAAACTTATTGCTATTACGGCACATGGTCCACAGAACAAAGTCTAAGCCTGATAATGCTTTATTTCTTCCTCAGCTGTACATATACATATCTGTATATGTATAATAATGTATATTATCTTTATACTTCTGTCTAAATGCGTGATTTTTATTCATACCTGGGCACTCGTTTTCATTACAAGATTCAGTTTCTGATTTAGGACCAGAACAATCTTTGCCGCCAAAATTTGTTCCTTCGCATTGTCGCTGTCGACTGTGAGTTCCGCCCCCACATGACACGTCGCACGTGCTCCACGTGCTCCATTGCTTCCACACACCGTCAACTTAAAACACGAAATAGTCCATTTGAATACAATGTGCAAAACCACAGCGATGTTACCTATAAATTACACATCATATATAGATATCACATGTGTGAATCAGAACATGAAATGATTAAGTTGGAAAACATTTTAGTCAATAGTTATTATTATAATAATAATTATTATTTATCATTTATAATACACCCGGGCACTGCCAGCACACACATTTTATGTTAACCAACACAGGCACCAATAAATGTTCAGTGGAATATGTTAAATCAATCATTTATAATATTATTTTGAATCCCTTAGACAAAATTGATGTCAAAAGGTCTTAAACTTGATAAATTGGCTAAATAATAATAATTAATTCGTACTATAATAATTATGATGAGTTAAGGGTGATAAACAAATAACTATAAATATAAGTGTTAAGACAACATTAACTGTAACTGTATTTAAAACAAAATTGATGCCAAAAGGTCGTAAAATTGATCAATTGGCTAAATAATAGTAATTAATTCGTACTATAATAATAATTACGATGAGTTAAGAGTGATAAACAAATAACTATAGATATAAATGGTAAGACAACATTAACTGTAACTGTATTTAAAACCAATTTGCTTTATGTTACATGAACGTGTGTGTGTTATGTATTTATATAATATATCATCAAAACATTGCTTCTGTATTGTTCAAACAATTCTTAGCATACCCGATAAATTTGGCGCCAAAACCCCCGTGACAGGTTCTCTTTAACATTAATTATAATTTACGTTAATAGTGCATGTGTTTCATTTCATTCGTTCTGTTTCACATAGATAATCTATATAATAGTATGTTTAATACACACTGTTTCACATAGATAATCTATATAATAGTAAGTTTAATACACTGTTTCACATAGATAATCTATATAATAGTATGTTTAATACACACTGTTTCACATAGATAATCTATATAATTGTATGTTTAATACACACTGTTTCACATAGATAATCTATATAATAGTATGTTTAATACACACTGTTTCACATAGATAATCTATATAATAGTATGTTTAATACACACGGTTTCACATAGATAATCTATATAATAGTATGTTTAATACACACGGTTTTACACAAACACTGGAAGTCTAGCGATTGTGGTTCAAACACCACTGAACTAAGCAAAAGCAGGTGCAATCCAATAAATAACAAAACTAAATATAATAGAGAAACAGGGCAAGGAACATGAAAGAAAAGCAGAACATACCACTCAATAAAGGTATAATGTGAAAAATGTCGAAAACTATTTGATTCTGTATTTCACGTAACAAGTCTGAACATTTACTAGAGCTCTAAAGATAAAGTTGTCTGTTTAACGACACCACGGGAACACATTGATTATTAATCAGTGGTTATTGGATGTCAAACGCACGGTTATATAGACACTTGGCCAGAGGTAACATGCTGCCGCCACATAAAATGTTTTAAAATGTTCAAACATTTCTCTCTTTATCTAAAATAATTGATGTAATATTTCATGTTATCAGTTTTCACTTCTTCTATTTAAATTTCGTCTTACATTTAAAATAATAGTTTTACAATTAAACATTTTTGTTTTTAAAAAATACTTGTATATTTTATATTTCTAAAGAACTGTTTGTGGACTTTATCTCTTTCCGCCATGCAACTGTTGATTACATTGCAAACCTAGAATTAAATTCAGATGTTGTACATATTATTACGTTCAGGGTTTATGAAGCTTTGAACAACGAAATACTAATAGATATTACTGTTTTATACTGATAAATAAACAATAATAACAACAAAAATATATCTAGAGGAAAAGGGATCACACAATACACATTGGAATTTGAACACAAACATCAATAGATGTACACTCTAATACACATTATGTTAATATAAATCATCACAAATACATTTCATATAATATAATACTGGAGAAAACTAAAAACCAGACTACCAGGACATGGCTGTGTATTGCATGTGTCATTTTGCCTCCAATCCCCCGAACAGTTCGAACCTCCATACAAAGGTTTGGAGCAAACTCTCGTCCTCACACTCTCGCCCCCGCCACATGTTTCACTGCACGTGCTCCAGTCGGTCCACGTCTCGAATACACCGTCCACTGAGAATTACAAACATTTTAGTCAAACTATTATATAGCGTGTGTGTACTGTATTAACAACTTGTGGTTAAAGACCATCATCCACCATTTTTGAAAAAAGATGGAAAGTGAGTTCTACGCAATTTGGAGATTTCATGGTATTTGTCACGTCCGGAACGATTGTTTCTCTTTGTTATGTAAATAGATGCAAATATTATCAAATTTCATCAATTGTTTTGATGATGAGGTTTGATCCCTGTGCATGTAGAACCAAGTCGGCAAGTAGTGGAGCATAATAACCGCTCATTATGTGTTACAACTTCCTGTCTAAGTATCCTACCATACAAAACACATATTTGTTATATTACCTGGACATGGATTTTCACTGCAGCTTTGGTGGTCTTCCGATGATCCATTGCAGGCTCTCCCACCATATTTTGGATTTGTGCACGAGCGATAGCGAAACTGAATTCCCCCTCCGCACGTGGTGTTGCACGAGGCATATGATGACCAGGATCCCCAGAAGCCATCAACTGATATACAAAAGTACATATCGTACACAGAATGTACAATTGTTATGAAACAGTAAGTCAGCGCGACTCAAACATTATAACACTTTACACGTGTTCTTATTCATTATACATGGTAGTTATGGAAGAAGGTATTTGATTATGTATATTAAAAATGTAATGTATATAATTATGTTAGTTAATAGGTAATTTAACATCAGCACCAATAGAATATACTTTGACTGGCTTAACTATTAAGAACAGTTGCGCCGGTATATACAATTTATAGCATACATATGGCATGACATGTTCTCTGTAATATGCTATAATACTGTTTAGACGCTAAATCCATATTGGTGAGGAATTACTCGATAAACAGGTACACTAAGAAGTTGTCAGTGTCAAGAAATGTCATCAATCTACATGAATGTGTATACAGAAGTTGGAAAATACATTTGGAATGGCCTTTATAGCCAGGTAATTGGTATTATATAGGTCGCTGTTATGGCAGGTGCAACTAAGAATCAACTACATATGGTTATCTCGACTAAGACATACTATCTACAATGAAATGTTAATACACAATTTCATTTAAAATATTAAAAACTTATAAAAAACCCATCTAGTTATGCAATGATTAAAATGAATGAATATAATTATATAAAACATGGCAATAATAAAGTAAAAATAAAAACCCAAAGCAGATTCATTAAAATGCGTGAATATTTGAATTTGAAAAAACAAAAGATAACAAGATAACAAGATAAGAAGACAAAACCAATAGCAAACTACAAGTGGGAAGATGAAAGGTGACGCGTGAAATGATAAAAGAGAGGAGGAATGTAATGAGACGAGAAACTCTGAGTGACACAGTCTTACTTGGACACAGGTTTGACGCACACGCCTGCTGTTCGGAGTCTGGTCCAGGACAATCCTTCCCTGTGTAGAATGGCCCGTCGCACGATCTGTATCGCGATATAGAGGAGCCACCACACGACACGGGACAAACAGACCACGGACTCCACGTCGACCACGTTCCGTCAACTGAAATAGTCCCGTCAGTGTATATTGAGGTGTGTTTACTTTATCGATGGTCCAGTTAGTTCTAATCTATTGTTTTTGGCATTAAAAAATTCTCAGAAAGAGGTTTATCTTTTTGGTAAGTTTCCGATATTAGGAGAATATTCGAGAGCCTAAGTAGTAAAGTTTTGGTATTTTTCTATGTTAATTTTACATTTTTTGGAAAGTAATAGTTATTAATTATAATTAAAATTTAGCTAAATTTTAGTCAATTGTAGGCCCTAAATACAATTAAGTAAATTTGTAATTACAATTTAGTAGTTAAAAAAGTATTTTTAAAACATGAGACGAAAGACGGTTTCTGTTAAATTCATCCATTGTATTCCGTCTCCTTCGGTACATTTCGGTAGAGTTCGGTGTTTCATCGACGCTCTTGTCTACGAACACATTCGCCCGTGACCTGCGAACGATCGATATCCGCGTCCGCACAAGCAAGAAACCAACAGAAATGGCAGACGCGAAAGACGGTAAGTAGGCCAATTCCGTTTTTTATTCTCACGTTAAATAGACTGTATGCTTTGACGCCACTACCCACACTATCTGTGCCACCCGACTACATGTAAGCTTTGATAGTGGCAAGTGGTAGAGGTTAAAACGGAACAAGGGTTCGGGACGGCGAATATTTCGTATGACCGTTTCTAAATGTAAACTGAGGTATTATTTAAAGGGATCTGTATAATTATAACTAAACGATCTATAGTTGTAACTATTTAATGAGATAAATTACGTAACTACCAACAATAACGGGCTAATTAACGGTATATAATGTATTGAAGATTTGTTATTAAATTGAATGTAACGAAGATTTCTAAAGATGGGCGAGTTTCCCATTGAACACGGGCACCGATAAATCAAATAGAATCACGTTCTTGGTCATCTTGTCTGTCGTGTATCTCGCACCGAGCGTGTCGTGTTACGGACATTAAAGGTGTACAACAGGTAAAGGAAAACTCTATTGTCCAAGTATTCCCATGAGCTAAATCCATTAATGGGTTAGACGAATATTTAGTTGTGTATAGAATCTATACAATCAAATGTCGGGAGCGGCCTTAATATAGGCTGAAGCCTGTTGGCCAATCCCACCGCCGAAAAAAAGATGGAATAAATATTGTTTAAAACAAATGTTCATCTACATATTTAAAGTGAAGGAGCGTTTGAAAAGTTGGGATTTGGGTCCGAGAAATGTTTGTTTAATTGTTGCGCCCAGCTTCCTAGGTGAAAAAATTTCATATACATTTTAAGGAATTAAAACGAGATGTTGCGGAATTTTAATGCTAAAATTATCCATTTGCAAATGATGATATTTTACTGTTAAAGTATTTTAAGATTATTTGTTTTGATATTTAAATAATTTAATTATTAAAATATACAGGCTTAGTTGAAAACATGTAGGCCTATTTTCTTCATCATCGGATGGAAACTCTAATCATGTTTGTTTACAGTACTTTGGCGTTTGTAGGAATAATACTGTCCATTTACACACAGCTTATCGCAGGCGTGGTGATTTATTTCTGACACGGCTAATCTTCGCCTCATAACAATGTTTAGGCTACTTGTGGAATTCAAGGAATTAGTGCCTCAAAGGACATTAAATCTCGACTAGAATTTGATCGCCAACACAATCATGTCTGTGAGACGGACACGTGGCTTATTTGCTATACCATGCTTGACGGAAGAAACACTTCTTACTTGTGTAAAACAAATACATTTTGTTTTCAATGACTATTTTCATAGCGAATTTTATTTACTGTTGGTAATAAATTGGTTATTAATCGGCCAATGCGTAGCTTCGCTATACTGCAGTTGGAAAACTTGCTTCATTCTTGTAGAATATGTTGCAGGAATGTGTAATAATACAAGGTTGAGTCAGGAGTGAATTGATTGACTTCAATAACACACCGACCTTGCCGGCGCCCAGACGGAAAGTCAAGGTTTCACACACACATTCCATACACTGAGGCCAAACTGCACGGAACGATTTAATCATTATTAGGCCAGTGAGTGGAAAAAGTAATTGTATGAAATTATTTGTATCAGACTTGTATAAAAATGAAATTCCCGTCATGTGGTAAATGAATAGTAGCTGATATAACTGTCGATATGTAAACAACATAGCTAAACGAAACATATTGCCACAGCATCAATTATGTTCTAAACACGTCAGACAAGTGTACTGTAAATCAATCCGTGTTTATGACCGACTCTTTACGACAATTGCCGTTTTATGTATGGACTCATTTCGTAAACATTGTTTGTCACGGGCTCGCATATATTATCAGACGTACGCGCTCGCTGTACATAATGTATATTATAGACTTATAGTAGACTAGATGCGCAGTTGTTTACCTTACAAAATAATGTGTGTCTAGGGTATAACATCTCCAAAACAAATTATAGCAGGTACGCCTCTTTTTTCCTTTTTTACCAAAATTTTAATATTGTATTCTTCCAATATCAAAGTACGTTGGAGAAAAGATATTCATCACCAAATACTAACAGTACCTGTATATTAACGATAGGTGTCGAAGTAGCGAATCAATTTCTTAAAGGCACCCTCCCGAGTTTTAAGACGACGGATCAGACCGTATACGTGTTGCATCTAATGCTATTTAGTCGAAGGATCTATCCTCCTTAGGAGACCCGTTAAGTTATTTCCCGTTCCAACCAGTGATCCACGATTGGGCTATCGAAGGCCGTGGTGTGTGCTATCATGTCTTAAAACTCGAGAGCGTGCCTTTAAAAGGTATAACACCCTGCTCAAATATGAAATGAGATTAATGCACACGACCAACGTATATCTCATGTCTAGATTGATATCAAGTTGCAGTTTGTTACTAGCATAATACTATTATTAATAGATATAAATCATAAAGTACATTTTTATGCATTTTCTTTAATGTTTATTGTTTTTGGGACAGCATGCAAGCCCGACCCCTCGTGCATGACAGACTGTAAGCCAGGCGTCTAGATCGATATCAAGTTGTAGTTTGTTTCTTTTATATTGGGATCAATCACAAAGTACATTTAAAAAAAAATTCTTGAATGCTTATTGCTTTTGGAACAGCATGCAAGCCCGACTCCTCATGCAAGACTGACTGTACGCCAGGAGTCCACATACATATCAATTTGCAGTGTGTTACTACATGTAGTACATGTATATATAATATGTATTGTTTTTGGGACAGCATGCAAGACTGACTGCAAGCCAGGCGTGTGCTGCACGGACGACTGCAAGACTGACCCCTGCAAGTGTGACGACAAGTGTGCGTGTGGGCCGCACTGTGCGTGTCCAAAGTGCAAGAAGGATCTCACTAGCTGCAAGTGTGGAGGTGAGTAGACAACCCCTGCAAGTGTGGAGGTGAGTAGACAACCCCTGCAAGTGTGGAGGTGAGTAGACAACCCCTGCAAGTATGGAGGTGAGTAGACAACACCCGACACCAGACTGAGGCGTGGTCAGGATGGCGACACCGAGCGTGTAACTTAACTGGTACCAATCGTGTTCTATCATATCACATCCAGTTAATGTTAGGTGAAAACACCAGTCTAGCGAGTATTCGTGACGTATTTGTTCACGCCACCGGTGTTATAGCGTTCTCGAGTGCAACTCAATACACATGCAACATGTATACGGTGTCATGATGGTATTAAGAGTCCGGTTCATAGTTCGAGGGGATACAGTCAACTACTGTTCTGGCTGCTAATCATATGGGCAGTGATTATTTGTGCAAATACTGCTATTATATGTCGAATAAATTCATATATTATCACAGCGGGCACTCTAAACGGGGAAATTAAATATCATTATTAAACATGGGTATAACGTGTCATTTGATTGGGCTGTTAAAACCATTCCAGCCACTGACATGGACGTTACTAAAATATGACATCACGCATATCGCGTATAATTTACTTCCCTTCGTCGTCTTTATTTTCAGCGTTACATCAACGTGAAATATGTTTTGAAAAGCATTTCGTATTAAAATGTCTGGAGTAATAAATAGAATATTACATTAAACTCTCTACCGTGTATTATCAAGTTTAAATCCCTCGTGAAATAATTTTCATTTTAGTTACTCGCTAAAGCTCGTGACAAATGCACCATTTTCACTTGGGATTTAAACTTGATAATACAGGGTAGCTGGTCTACTGCCCTCTATGTACTTTCGTTTATTCGGCAGTTGTTATGGGATAGATTTGACGTCGAAACATTTATAGTGTACATTAAAAATACAAGTGTGATTTTCTTCCAAAATGATGGTTACTACATTAAACAATCCTTACATCTTTTAAATGCCATTTAACTCTTCATTTTCCTGCAAGAATATTAAATGCAATGTGCTAATCTCTGTATAATATACATATTATGTTAACTGTCTCAGTGGACTGAAGCATTAATAAACATTGACTGAAATAGGAATTGATTTAGTATTAGGTAGTCATTGGTAGAAATAAGTGGCACTGGGTGCTACACTCTATTGATTAAATAGTAATAGATAGTTAGAGCCAGTATTGGCAAACAATAAAGTAATACATACAACTGGCGATCACACCCAATACATTACATACAGTTATCTAGAGTAACGAGTTTCCTCCATCATACTAACACTAACTTCTGTCCTGAACAGGCAGTCGAGGCAGGTCAACTGTGTAACCATGACAGACGTGCTTCAAGCTTAATTGGATATAAGCACGTACAAATTAGTTAGTTATAATTATATTATTCTAACTATTAGATACATGTGTAAGTACGGTGGCACTCGTCTTCAAACTGGGGACTGTACATTTAACATGTATGGCTAGCTACTATGCCCTATACTATAATACTATAATACTATAATAGTAGAGACACACATTTCGGTTTGTTTATGTTCCAATGTCTTGTGTTTCAGACTCCTGTGCATGTGGCGTGGGCTGCACTGGACCAAGTACGTGTACGTGCAAAAGTGACTGCTCATGCAAATCAAGTAATTCTTATTTTGTTTATATTGATGGCACAAGTATGCAAGATAATCCATTCCAAATGACCAACTCAACCTTAGAACCTTACTACATATCTATACAGCATCACATCGAACCATTATTCTACATTCATTTGCATAGACAAAGTAGTCTATATACATTAAACTAAACTACAACGTTTATATGTTCGTATTTATTTATCCTATTATATAACGGGTAATACATAGAATACTAATACTCAACATAGTACTTGGCAATACTGTTTAGATATCACACATTATAATTCCAGGGATATCACTTGCAAAAGCCTCTAATGAATTATATATTATTCATATTCCTATTAAAGTTACAGTCTTATAGTTGTAAGTGCTATATTTTGTTAGTTTAATATGTATTTGTGATCTACAACTGCAAATAAATCAATCGCACAGAAAATAGCTAGTATAATTAACAGGAAAAAGTGTATTTGCAAATGTATGCACACAGACAAAATACATGTGTGTAACCATGAGCCAGGTTTTAAACATGAACTCACACACGAGGTCAACTTCCCTTCTAATTCTCCATACGCTAGCTATACGATTTTAATCTTGTTTTAATCACCGCAAAATATTATGGGATTTATTGATAGAAAGTATGAAACAATGTGAAACTTTGTTATTGTTTACATTCTGCTTAATTGATCGGGTTGGCTGTTAAGGTCTCCCTAAATGTTCTACTAGTCAATGACCATATATTACTGTACAATTGTGTGTGCATATAGTTTAAAGTATGTTCTTTACATTTCGATAATAAAAAATTATTTATAAAATTAGCAGGAACCGCCATTTTGTAACTATGAAACTGTATCTTTAAGAATACTTGTCTCTGAAATAATACTGAATCAAGCTTAATGGCAACAACACAAGAATTATGTTCTATATGGTCCATATCATTGAGTAACACAATGGTTTTGATCATGATCCACTCCAACCCATAATAGTAAATTTGAACATGCAATTAAAGATATAGGAAACTTAAAAATTGTTTGTATATTTGTGTTACTTCAGACTGCACGAAAGAATGCCTGGGCGATCCTTGTAACTGTGGAGACAGCTGCAAATGTGGACCTGGATGTGCTTGTAAAGCTTGCAAGAAATGGTAAACCAATAACACCAATTATAACACTTTTATTTCATCTATTATCAAGGTTGTACAAGACGTTTTGGGATTTGTTTTGGGATTTGTTTTGGGATTTTACTTGTCCGTGTGTCTGAGATGTAGCTAAAGTTATGGTTTTGTTAGAGTTTGGGAGCGGGTTATATCTCAGCGGTAGAGCGTGGCTCGATGGGTCGAAAATAAATCCTCCTGAAGTTATTTCCCGTTCCAACCTGTGATCCACGACTGGTATATATCACAGCCCGTGGTGTGTCTTATCATGTCGGTGGGAAAGTGCACATAAAAGATCCCTTGCTGTTATTCGAAGATAGCTTTTGTGACAACAGGTTTTCTCTGTGACTAAGTGTCGATATAACCGTGCATTTGACATTCAATAACTACTGATTAATAATCAATATGTTCCAGTGGTGTCGTTCAACAAACAAACTTTATTTATATGTTGTCTTTTAGATTCGTGTGAACGTGTTGTCTGGTGTACCGGTAATGCTGTGGACAATCGCAAACGTAGGAATACCTGTCGATGCAAATGACGTCACAACCACAGCAGACCCTAAAGCCAATGTTTAAGACCCAGGACCATCATGTCGGCTTTGCCACCTTGTCAAATCAATGTTTATCATGTAGTCGCAATATTTTTCCTTTTAGTTACCTCAAAAATGATTTTAACCACAGTGATTTTTTTTCAACAAATGAACAATTTCATCCAAAATATATTATACAAATAAAAATGATGTTATTTAAATCCCATTCGTTTTAAAGGAATCTGATGGATATAATTATTGGCAAGGACATATTAAAAAAATCAGATATTAAAAAATTAAAATTAAATAATTAATTTCACTGACAAAGAAAGATAATGATTCTGTTTCTAATAAATTACGGTCCGTATTTAGGATTCTCTGCGGGGTAGATCGTTTTTTGTAAAAAATGAAGTCAGTAGCAAAACATTAAAAATGTTTTAGAATGGTGAATCTAATATAGTGCTTTGATGCAATTATTCTGATGGATGGTTGGTACAACACCCGCCCCAATCGCCAAAAAATAACTAACCCCGCCCTCTGAATCAGAAATTTATTGACTAAATCTATTTTCACAGAACGAGAGTGATTCAATAACGAATGATAAATGCACTATCCCATCATTATGTTCATTTAGTAGTTGTATGCTACAAGGTGGTACCAATATGTTGATGTTAATTAGTAAGCGACGTCATTTGTGTTGTATGTGACATCTGCTTAATCCTTTCAATAAAGTAATCAACCTGGACAACCTTTATTTGCTTCTTAATGTGTATCTTAATTTTATGTTTTGTGTTATCTTAAAACAAAAAAGGTATGGTCGTTTTCAATGATATCAAAACAAATAACCGGCTGTACGTTTTTCAACACAATTCTCATCATGGAATCTGATTGGACAAGTGTGGAAGAACCGCTAACATGATGAGGTATTACACTACATTCTAGATCAGTGGGTCGTTTTGAGTTTTTTCTTATGAAACGCGGACCTTCAATAGCAAAAATTGATCTATTATTTTTTAGAAGAATTGACCCCTTATGGTGCGTACTTTACAAACAATTTGTCAGTCTGAGTGGCCTTTCGACTCATTCAACCTTGCTTCACCCCCTTCATTCAGGTATTTTACGTCATGAGGAGGGAGATAGTACAAAGGAGCAACTATCATTATTTTTAAAGGGGGATGGTCATAGTTCAAATAAACTGAATTTGGTATTTTAATAATTATGTTTATGATTAACAACTCCAAATTAATCGATACATTAAAACAAAAATATTCGTATAGTTATATTAAAATAAAATAATATCACACAGTTTTAGAAAACAGTTGTATGAAATCAAAGTTTTCCCAAAAACAGTTAAAAATAAATCAAACAAGTAATATAAAAATGTGTTTATTATCCATATAGTTCAGCATAAACGAGTTCGTAAATTCCATACGAAGCACACGTGTAATAAAGATATCTTTATTACACACTTGTGACGTCAT
>JAULBR010082354.1:0-13721 GCA_032355825.1 Melanodrymia aurantiaca
GTTGAAAACTTCTCCCTGTCAATGGTAGAGGGAGAAGTCACTTCTCCCTATAAATCTGACCTAGCTTGAGGCCTGGGACATGTTGGTCGATTTTGTTTCCATCAACAAGTTTAATTGGTTTAACGACACCACTGGTACACATTGATTATTAATCAGTGGTTATTGGATGTCAAACACATGCTTATATAGACACTTGGTTACAGAGGAAACCCGTTGCAACCACATTGGCTATTCTTCTTTGAATAACAGCAAGGGATCTTTTATGTACACTTTCCCACAGACAGGACAGCACACAGCACGGCCTTTGATAGACCAGCTATGGATCACTGGTTGGAACGGGACATAACCTAATGGGTCCACTGAGGAGTATCGATCCGTTGACACATAAATCTGAGGCGGACGCCCTTGCGCCAAGATACATCAGTTCCTTTAATAAACTAGAGAGAATGTACGGGTACGTACCGTCCTTGCTGCTGTTTGGGGTGCAGTAGCGACCGGGGTTACAGGCTTCACAGTTGGTCAGGTTCGTGTTACCCTGACTCGTTGCCATGGTACCCGCAGGACATGGCGTGGGTTTGTAGCTTCCCTCCGGACAGTAGTTACCGATCGGGCAGATCGTGCTAGCGGGGTTCGGCTCTATCGTTCCAGAGTCACAGTAGAATCTGAAATAAAATATTAACAATATTTTTATAAATGACTTAAAAATGACACTAAGCTAAACATTTTTTAAAGCCTATTTGGAAGTAAGTTCGGGAAATATACATAAATATACATAAATAAAAAATAAAAATATATGCTTCAACCTTAATTGGATAAAAGAACGTGAAAAAAGTCATAACTAACTCAAAGTTTATCAATACCCTGCGTAGCAAAGTCCTTCTGGCAGTGGCATTTGAGACAGCTAGACTGTGTAACCATAACAGACGTGCTTGTACCTTAATTGGATATAAGCACGTAAATAAATTATAACTAACTAACGAGTTGTATCAAAATGTATATAGCGATTGGATACGCTTTTCACAACGAATTGTAAGATAAATAGTATCAAACAGACACACTTGTAGTGTTCTGTTTATTATATACCGTTGTTTTGAATCAAAGAACATTTTACAATTACAAAATTATTTTTACTATCAGTGCAAATTGATATAGTTACGGAATAGCCAAACATCAGATTTCTTTAGGTAATAACATAGCTATCCTCTGGTGTTCTATTATTAAACATGGGTCTGTTTCACAAAACATTTACGACTAGTTGTAGACGTAAACGTAAATATGTAACTAAAAGATTTTCCCAAAATATAATTAAACATATTTGTCTCTAGGAACGAATAGCGTCCACTAGTATGTCACACAATTAATGACCAAAAACTCATGACGTCTCAGCTACTAACCATAGTCGTATCACTGACCGTTAGCGATTGAAATTTCTCTACTTACGTTTACGTCTACAACTAGTCGTAAACTATAGACTTACGATGTTTTGTGGAACAGGCCCCAGGTGCGTAGTTAAACTTAAAGTTAAAGAAAACAAGTAGTCATCATAATTATTGTAATAAAACGTACGGCTCACTCCAGCTTGTTTCATCACAGTATTGAGTTCGGAGTCGGTTACGATGTAACCCAGCGCTCTAACAACGTGTCGGGCTTCTGGTGCTGGGATGTAACCCTTGCCATCTTTATCAAACAGCCGGAACGCTTCTGCAACACAAAGATAACATCTTTAATAACACCTTTAATAACGAGGAAATTTTTATTATTTAGTGAAACACGTCTGGTTGATCAAATTCCGCGGTGTGTGCTATCCTGTCTATGGGAAAGTGCACATAAAAGACCCCTTACTGTTATTCGTTGAAGAGTAGCCTATGTGGCGGCAGCGGGTTTCCTCTGTGACCATGTGTCAATATAATTATGCATCTGACGTCCAATAACCGCTGATTTATAATCGATGTGTTTCTAGTGGCGTCGTTAAATAAAACAAACTTTACTTTTACTTTTATTATGTTAAATACGAATAATGTACAAGTGTAAATTATGTTGAATGTTTATAGATAAACTCTAAACATTTTGTATGTTATGAGTAGATAATTAACTAATATACTTAGTATTTAGTTTAACCAATGAAATATATTGAGTTAATTACATGAACATTCAAAAGTGGTATTTGTATCAGATAGTCTTGCAAACATTGAACGATTAGTCCTGCGCAAACATACCTGTCACGTGGTCTTGTGAAGCCTGTAAATGAGCAAAAAACAAAACATTATTTATTAGGTTATTATAATATTGTAGATGTATACATACATAGTATGTATATTGTATAATTCTATGAGGCCGTTGACATTTCACATGTATCACAATGCAATCAGAATATCAATGGCAGATGTATATTTTGTTCACAATTTGATGTAACAATTGATATGGAGTATAATTATTGGTATTTATTTATAAATGCATGTACTTAATTTTCTTAAAATCTATAACATTAATTTTTACTTTTCTGCCCTGAACAAGAAACCCATGCACGGAGCCAGGAAAGTTATGATGAACATCACACTACCGATTTTTTAAACAGTTATTAAACAATTTTAATAACCTCCTAAAAAACTGTTCTGTTGTCCCGCTAACATCCCTGATCGTCATCTGCAACCAGCCAGCCTTGACTGTGACTGGACAAAAGCACGGAAATATAATACGTTATTCAGGTCAGGTCATGCTCTGTGTGTCGACTCATAGCTGGTCGCAAAACATGCTTTATACCCCCGTACATATTCTATCTGTATTACATCATATTAGTATCGATATATTATACAACACAGTCATGCTACAGTATTACATTACATGTTCTTGCTCAGTTCGACTTCGGCTATCTTGTTAAGAATAAACTAAATTTAGCATTAAGCAATCGATGCCGATTGATATTTATAACTCATCGACACAATTTACAACCATTGGAGGCCAGCTGTGCATTACAGAGCATATTAACCCTATAACATACATGCAATAAGTGTCTGCTACTGTGCAACAGTTATCACCAGTTAGAAGTCACTATAGTAAGTGTGTAAGTAATAAAACAGTGAAAGCGATGCCTGGTTAACAAGGCAGTACACACTGGAGTAGTATAATGATACACATACCATTGAGAATTCGTCTTACAGCTGATGTCTGGCTGAGCACGGAACAAGCATTTGCTCGCTGATAATATTATTGGGACTACGTACGTACGCCGGTAACAGAACAACGCAGGCGCCTCGGATAGATAGAATTCTCTCCCTTAAATAGGATGTCGTACGGTCACATAAATTATTTGTCTGATAAAGTTTTAAATGATTCCTCATTGATAAGTTGTGTATGTATGTATGTATGTATGTATGTATGTATGTATGTATGTATGTATGTATGTATGTATGTATGTATGTGCGTGCGTGCGCGTGCGTGCGTGTGTGTGCATATATCTGCATGTATGTATGTACGTACGTATGTACATATGTATGTGTATGTGTGCGTGTGCGTGTGAGCTCGACGCTGCATACGTTCGTATACATGTACGTACATATGTATGTATGGGTGATCTCCTCTGCGTGGTACGAGCGAGCGCTCATCGCATGTGAACCCGCTTCGTCAATCGATCACTTTGAGCCATCCTCGCAAACTGACAGGGTCGGGAATTAAACGGCAAGCGCTTCGAGTCCGCTGATTGATGGTTTGTGCAATCCACGGCCATTTCCCACTCTTTCACAGCGACGGAGTGTGAGATAAAATAGACCGATGTGAGATAAAATGGACTAGTGTCTGAACATGTTACGAGCGTGTCAAAGCGCAGTGTGGAACGAAATTTCAAACTCGGGGTATCTAATTATAGTTCCAGTCATTATTCCTACGCGCTGGAGATATACTAAGACAATAGTTGAACGAGTGTGGTTACTTACCCCTGTCTTGGACACATCCATGCGGGAAATCGGAGGATATGCCCAAGACAGACGTGCTTGAACCTTCAGTGGATATAAGCACGTTTCAAATGGTTGATTGATTGAGTGTGGTTAGATAAAGTTATTTCTTGCTCACTGGACAGAATTATCCAGATTTTAACAGGTGCTTGATAAATCTGTCCATAGACGATTTCTACATACGCCAGTTACGGGTTGTTGAGACGCATCACCGATGTTTATGATCTTCTTGTAATATTTATTAGCAAAGTTTCCAATTCATGTTTTATTATTTTTCACATTTAATATTTTAGCTAAATGCACATTTTCACATTTATATCTTAGGATTATTACGTGTTTACGTCTGTTTATCTTAGGGATTATATTTTTGCGCGTATTATTAATGGGCTAGTAGGCGCTGTGTTTACGAATGGGTCACACAACTTTTGTGTACAATCATGTTTCTGTTGTACAGTTAAATTAGCAAGAAAAAGAATCAAGCACCATTTTGTTCGGTATAGATAAGGCAATTCCGCGAGAGAAAATGTTTTTGTAAAGGTCTCGCTAACATTTTCTCCCTTGGGTTGGAATTGCCTCATCTATACCTCACAACGGTGATAGATTCTATTATTCCTACTTACCAGGTTAAAGAGAAATCCGAGAGAAACAGACAACTGCGTGCCGGGTGAGATCTGTAGTATAACGTAGATAACGACGATGTTGATGAAAATGTGACCAATTTGAGCACCTGAAATACAAACGCTTCAAAGTATCAACAACATTCATCTTAGAACAATTATCATATAAAGATAAGTTCTGTTTGCTTAACGACACCTCTGGAACACAGATTTTTTATCAGCAGTATTGGATGTCCAACTCATGGTTATATCGACACTTGGTCACAGATGAAACCCGTCATGTAGAGGGATGGGGGTAAAATGGTATGGAAGTATCAAGGCATGGTGCAGCACCATGTTAAAATTGCTTAATGACAGGGCTGGTAAGTCATGTAGACTACTCTTCTTCGAATAACAGCAAGGGATCTTTTATGTGCATTTTCCCACAGACAGGATAGCACACACCTCGGTCTTTGATAGACCAGCTGTGGATCACTGGTTGGAATGGGAATTAACCTAATGGGTCCCCTGAGGAGGAACGATCCTTTGACTCATCAAGCCACAGGTAGACTGTTTAAATTAGTTGGTTGTCAGATATTGTAAAGTCATAACTCATATCCTCCTAGTATTCAGACTGGTCAACCCTCCCGGATTCCATGGGAGTCTCCCAGTTTTTCATTGTTCCTCCATTTCTCCTGCCCAGGAAGAATTTACTCCATGGAAATCGCAATTTTCTAAGCATAAACATTTTTCTCTCTATCTTTTTAATAAAAATTAGAATGGAAATAACTTTTTTGTTTGGACCAACTCAGCTAATTTTGGTTACCGACATGTTTTCTAATCGGTTGAAGTATTCAGAGAATAACAACAATGAACCAACATAGCCAATAGTTGCTGAAGTAAGGATTGCGAGTAAAAAATGCACATGGAGTTTATAAAACATTTGGCATTTTATTCTAATTTTACGTTTGTTATTATGGCTACAAAATGTGCCGCTGATTCTAGTATTCAGCGATAAAAAAAAGTAGATATTGCCGTAAATTTCTGGAATCGTGGCTAAAAAATTATACTTTCAAGAGAAACAAGAAAATGTTGCGATCCATACCATCCATGGCCTATGCTGCCACTGAGGGCCTCAGGGAAGATTAGTTCTTACTAACTGAGCCAGCCTCATTAAATAAAGTATTATTATTACTTTACCATGATCCCCAATACTATGTGGGCCGCCCACGCCATGCACTATAATGTTAATGATGTGCATACGAACATAATGTGTATCATAAAATATTGTTTGTTTCCGGTTACCTGACCGACCCTAATTTGAACATGCCGAACCTAAATCTTTTTTCGTATTTTCAAAACATTTTGTTAATATAACATCGATTTCCACGAAAACATTTCAAAACTATTAACATCTATCAACACCTATTTAATATCCATAAATAAAATTATTTTCCCAAATAAAATGTTTTTCCTACCTACCTACCCTAGATTTTTCCAGCATGTAATAGGAAACGAGTAACTTTGTTTTCGGCCTCAGTATAAACTCAAGATATACATGTTATTTTAACTTATTAACGTGATTAAAATATCTAATGAAGCTTTATGAGGTGTCACCCAGGACAGCACAAACCAGTCTTCTTTATTTCTTTTTTTTTAAAAATTACATTATAATAAATTTTATTATAGTACATGTACATGATCTGGGGTTTAGAAAAAAGCATAAACAAAGTTTGGTTTAGTCTTCTAACTCTTCTTAAAAACACATCATCGTTTACAACAACAAAATTCATCTTGATTGCTTTAGTTTGATATTTCCTTCGTCAGGCGACATTTTCCTTCCAGTTGATTTCAGTTTGCAGACAACGCATGAAAGATGTATTCGTACGCGCGGCAATTGACATTTACAAGTATGTTATCGTGGAATTGATGATACCGCTAAATTATGCCAACTAGCCAATCAAGTATTCTTAAAAGTCATGGGGTGGGGGGGGGGGGAATAGTGGTTTGACGTCACGATGTAGGTGTGACCTAATGAAATACCGATTGACGTAGAATAATGGCATGTCGTCACGCGCAAATGTTATAATAGTTCACACGCGCAGACGAGCAATATTTATCTGACGTGTGTCAAAAACCGATCAGACTGAGCCGTGGTATTTACATGGAGTTCAGAAACAACCCTACTTAATTTGCAGGCACACAGAGAATGCTGATGGCCTTTCGTACACAGATAGGTGGCAAGCATGCGTTCAGACAAAGTGGGGCGAGCTAGAAGAACGTAGTATGTACACGTATGTCTTTGAGGTGCACAGACAAGGTCAGTCGGTAGACCAGTATATTGAAGAAAAGTGGCGGATCCAGAAAATCCATTTTGGGAGGTGGGGACAATGAAGCATCTAGTAAGAAATTTCACAACCAACGTAAAAATTGAAAATTAATATATAATAAAATTATAAGTCGCAAAATTTAGGGGGCATCCCTAGATCCGCCTCTGAAGAATAAATAGAACATTAATTTGTCGTATGGCAGGTGTAGATGCATAAATTCAATAATGCATGTGTTTCGCATATTAAACAGGGATCGCGAATCCTGGTACAAAGTGTGTGTAGGGTGGGTAATGGGATAAGTGGAAGTGGGAGCGCCATTTGCGACAATATAAAACATGGTAATGAATTATTGTTTGGTAAAAATACCCCCCACCTTCCCACCTCACATAATATATTAATAAGACCGTGATATCTTGAAAGAGATCGTGTTTCACCTTTCTGCATTAAAGAGCAAGGTCACTGCTACTAAAATACACATTACATTTAGTTCATATGGATAGGATCACCTGATGACGGAAATAGTTTCAAAAATACCATATTATGTCCAATCTTCTAGACCCGTGTTAATGAGAAATGTCTTAATCGTATTCTTTAACCCTCGAAACGTATGTATACATGTAGAGCCCTAATTTGTCAACTTTGCTTGCCTAGTTACAGAGATATTTCAGAAAATGGATTTTTCTGTAACGGCGGTCGCTAATATGCATATTTATGGAAATGCTCAATGGTGTAAGAATGCCATCACGCAGTTTCATAGATAACAATACCCATATAACATAAAAACACAGAGAGAAAAACTTTGGAACAATTTTCGAGGTTCAGCTCCTGGCCCCCTGACTATAACTCTTGAAGGTCCACTTTGAAAATCACTTCGTTATACAGAAACTTGCATAATGGCCAGACCTTTAAATTGAGAAGTAATTTTGCAACGAAATACTTCATTTCTGGTTCTGGGTGCACTCGTAGGCTGGTTAATGAAAAAATGAAAAGTTTGTCTAAATACAAACATATTATTTTGACGTCTAACATTAGATGCGGCAGGACATGAACTCCAAATGTCATAACCAGTAACTTGGCCAATAACATATCTCCGCACAGTTCAAAGTCAGAGATATTCTGACAAAGTCGAGATGATATGTGTTTACGTCACGTGCCACCCGTGGTGCAGGATATGCTCAAATTTCGTGAACAACTGGCGGCATCATCATTGCTTTGGCTGTAATTCGTGAGGACATGTCATCTCGACATTTCGAAATGTCCCTTTGACTCTGCCATATGCAGAGATACGTATCTGGCCATGTCAATGTTTTGCCGTATAGATCAATAACAATAATCAAAGCTGTGATGGTAGGCTACGTAACGTCGAGATACATCCTCGGTCATCTCTCCATCAGCTACTCCACTGAAAGGTTAATACAGAATTAAACATTGGTTTACATTTTTTATTCAAAATACTTACACTTTTGTGAAGACCACACTGGAACTAAAAGAACTTAATCTAAAGACTTATTTTTGAGTCAAGAGGAATTCATACTGGTCCACACAAAATAGTTCGAAAGACGATTTTCCATTGGTGCGTAAAAAGGTCAGCGTTCGTCGAAGACATTGCTGATTGGACGATACAAACACCACGTGACCGGTATGCGCAACAAGGAATACACGTGTTGCACTTACACACCACGGTCGATTCACATACAAGTATTACTTTATTTCGTTCATGCTGCGGATTTCAGGTAAGTCTTAATGTATAAAGTCAACGCTGTACACGGTTGAAGAAAAAAATCAAACAAAACATGAACTGGGAATGATATGTCACGGGTTTTGATTCAATGTACCATATATTTTGGCAACGTGGATCGCTTCAAGCAAGAGATTAGTCTTGATGTTCTCGGTCCAACAACAATTGCAGAGGATCCCAAAGATTTTAAGACAACAAGAACACACGATAAAATATCTAAAGTATCTTACAGGCAATAGCAATAGTGGTCAGGAACAACAGGGTGCAGTGTTTTATAGACGGCTGGACTAAAACATGGAATTGAGATCACGATAACGGCCTGAGTATCAGTTCTAGCGACCTCTGCGACATCCTCCAGAATTGATGAAGGCAGCAAAGAAGTACATGTACTATCAAACATATCCAAACTGTATTGGGTAACATTCTTAAATATGAGGGTATGTGACATCATTTTCAAGAAATTCAGAATCATAACCTAATGTTAAGAGGAATAAGTGAATTCCAAACACCAAGTACAGAAGAACTTTGTCTACTCTGGGGACCCTCACACAATGGAGTACTCTTTGGAACACATATGCTGGACATAACGTTGTTTATTGAATCGAACGAGCTTTTGGTATCGTTCTAAACCAATCTGGTTCGAAGGTTACAGGTGGTGAGATAAGTCATGGTATCACCTACCTATCTGTAACATCATTCACGTATACAGATAAAAGCTACTTGATTCCCGAATGGGAACTTGTCTCTCCGGAAAGAGAAAAACTGACCAGGATTACATGCCGTACATTTGGACGCAGATCCATCGTCGATGTTTTCAGCCAAAATACCTTCTCGTTCCAGTAAAATCCTATTGACCTTTAGCAAGTCGATATAGACTTTTGGATCTCCTGGTTTCGACACCACCGTCGACGGGTCTATCTTCACAAACGGCCTTGCGTCTTCCGGGTTGAACGGCAAACACTTGGTCTCCAGGCATGGACCGAGGACAACTAAAATATTAGCCACATTACAACCGAAACCGTTCACCATGGCGCGAACTGTCTCCCTTGTTATTCCCTTCAGGGTTCCGCGCCATCCCGCATGCGCAGTACCGCATACCATCTTTACAGGGTCTGCGAATATCACGGTGACGCAATCGGCGCCAGGGGAGGCAATCGTCAGACCGTGATGCTTCGTGACAATAGCATCGTAGCCAGCTGGTGCATCATGTCCGATAGTCCAAACACGATTGGAGTGCTCAGCCTTGACCAGTTGGAAGTTTAACGGATTAAATCCCGCTGCCTCTGCAAGGCGGCGCCTGTTTTCGTTGATCACAACCATGGGGTCTTGTTTGCGTTTGGTGTACATGAGGTTGAGAGATCTCAGGGACGGGATGGATGAAATCCCGCCAGTTCTGGTGGTGAAACCGTGGTTAAAACTGTTGTTGGGAATAAGCGGGGAGGACAGGATTTCAACAGGACCATTTGACGGAAGGCTTTTAAGAAATTCTTCTACTTCGTTATGGAATCCGTATGTAGCGGTGAACTCCATGCCTCCGTCGCCGACCATTTCCACGGACACTCGATAGATTTTTGTAAAGAATATGTCGCCTAGTTGTTTCCAAAAGCCGCTTTGTTCTGTTGAGCAAACAAGGATAATCCTGTTGACCTTTAAGTCATCAATTTGCTCTTTAGCTTCGTAAAATGCTTCCACCTTGTTTTCAACGCAAATAGGATTAATATACACCCCTTCCACATCGCGTAGTTCCGGTTTCTCGATGATGTTTTTGATTTCGTTCGACGAAGGCGCTAACAGCATCACGTGATGTTCCGAAACAGCCTCGTTTCCGTTGTTCACGAGGTCACACAGTCTGACAATCACCTGCTTGTATCGGTGCCCTTGGTCGAACATGTCGACAAAATATGCTCGTTTGTGGGGGCGTTTTCCCTCCATTATTTCGTGCTGCAGGATTCTGAAATATAACAAAATTACCTTAGTATGTAATACCCATGTTTGTTTTGTATCTGCGAACAGGAAGCTACTTAGGGCCCGTGTATAAAGGTCAATGTTTTAGACCCATTGTAAAATACATTGACATTTATGCACGGTCCCTTAAATAAATAACTGAGTATTTTAATCATAAATATTTGCTTAAATATGAGGGAATAATTCTATTGTATTTATAATGTAACATCACGTCAAATAATAATCCTTTGATCTAACATTTGATGACTTTTCATCTATAATTGACTTGATTTTGTTTACGTTCAGCCGATTCAAACACTGACTTTAATTCCATAGTCAGGATTATGTAGGGATGGGTCGTTTTTAAAGAAAAAGTGGATCATAAAACTACGTGTTTTATAAAAGTCTGGTTTGGACTAGGATTCCTAGGTATTTAGGTCCTATAGCATTTTACATGGTGTCGGACCTATATTCCTACGGACTTATATTCCTATGGCAATGGCACAGGATGTAAAAAAGCCGGTCTTTGCACCGACGGGTATCATATTTAATTTTTGTTGACACGAGTTAAACTATATTTCCATGTCAATCTGTATCGATAGCGGCTGTGCCTGCCAGTGGCATAGAAATAAAATTATTGTCAATGAAAACATATATTGTGGCATTCCTGTCGAGGCTAGGCAAGATCTATGTGCATTTTTGTAAAACAAACATAATAATTTCACTTGTTTATGGGAAAATAAATGTGCTAGGACTTGTGCATGGTCTTCAGAGAATTATCACAAATGTTGTGAATATAATAATAGAGATTATTATGTAATACGATGAAACAATATCTTTTGAGCAATGCTGTGTTGTATTAAAAGTAGAACATACAACAGAACGGAACATAATTTATTACACCGGCCGTTCCACAATAGCATATGGGAACAATGAATATTACATAGTTATAATTATATGACAAGATGGTTAACAAGAGAACACATTAAGTAGAATATGGTCAACAATAACCATTGAAAGATGTTCTAAAATCATGTTCTGTTGTAAATCTTAATGTATGGCCAACAGTTGTAGTATAATTATATCAAATGTTTTATTATAGTTTATTAATAATTATAAAAGCCCAGGAGCCTCCAAAAATATAACGCCAACGCTGCAAAAGGGATTTCAAACGAAAATGAGATTCTATGAACTCTGCAACGAATCTCATTAAAACATTTTGTGAATCGAAACGCCGTGCTAATATTTGATCATGCGCAGTTATGATAGTTTACACAATTCAATTCCAGTGACTTTCTCTAATTCATGCCTTCATAAATATGTATTTGCCGGGTCCTTGAAGAGGCCCGCCACAGGGAACCGTTATTTGCGAACCATGCTGTATGGCGGAACAGTTTTAACGGGCAATTACTCAAGGCAGCCTACCTCAACAGACTTTATTGCACCTGTTATTCCCAGCATCATGAAATCCCTGCCGCCTTTTATCATTTATTTTGCATTTTAAATGACCATAAAGGTTGGTTACAAAATTGCAATCAAAATAGACAGCGATCCACTGTGTTTTAGTTTGTTAGGACGCTGCCCGGTCTTAGCGCAGGCTGCGGAACTTGAGTTTACTTTAGTCTGCTGGTCCGACAATCCAACCAGGTGAGCGTTTTTCGGTTTGATAACTGATGACTTTTTAAACAAATTTGTACATGGTATATATTGCAAAACAAAAGCATGCATGGTCAGGGCTCCAAACTCGTTCGAAACGTATGGTGGCCCAAACAAAAAAATTGAGCCACTAAATGTTCATTTTGAAAAAAATTCAGTGGCCACAACTTGCTTTTGGTAGTGCAAATGAAAAATATTCATATTTCAGCTTTTAAGTAAAGAAAAATGTGCACAGTGTAGGCTAGTATACAAATATAGTGGCTCCTGTTATACAAAAAAAATGTCTCCCAAATAATATTTTTTGGGCAACTAACCCATAATTTGTTTAATATCTCAGTTGCCCAAACGGAACTTTGGTCGCATTAAAATGTTGGCGACCTGGCGACTGGTCATTTCGAGCCCTGATACACTGCAAAACAAAAACATACATGGTACATTGCAAAACAAAAACATATATGGTACATTGTAAAACAAAACAAAACATTTGTTTTACCCATAATGTTGAATTACGAACAACATCAGATTTAAAGATAGTGAATAACTGTGACATGTATGATGGACATTACGTTACGGTGCCCAGACTGGCGCATAATTTGAATTCATATCATATTATAAAAACCCAGTTATAATGTAAGAATGTATTGTCCATTGCAAAGGAAAATAATATAACAATATTATAACATTATAACAAAGAATGGTAGTTTAATCAAACACAATGCTAGTTTAAGGCCACTACTCCAAGTTTAAGAAGGATGCGAAAAACGCGTTAAAATGGCAATATTGTCAAATCAGTAGCCTTTGAGAGTGTATAATTTTACCGCCGAAAATGACAATTTCGTAAATAATTTTTGGAATTGGTAACCATTAAAACTGACAATAGAGGTGATTTTTTCAACGAGAAAATTTCTAGCCGCGAATAATATCCGTTTTACAGTATTATGCAAAATTAATAACCAAACTGTTTACATGCGCATGAGTAACGATATCATGTATTTGCGAAAAGCGATCAAGTCCTGTACCTCCGATGACATGATTTAAACGTGTGGCTTTAAAGGAGAATAGTCATAATTGACATAGGCTGATTTCGCTAGTTTTACAAATATTTTGGAAGACCAACTCCAAATTAATTGAAAAGAAATATATAAACATTATTTGTTCACAAAGTTATATCAAAAACAAAAATCCACCAACATTAAAAAACGTTATATGAGAGACCTGAACTTTCATTAAAATTAGTCTAAGAATAACATAATGGAAAACTCTACACAAAAATTCATGTCACAGGTTCAATATGGCGACAAGAACGGAGGAAAGCGATACAAAACGGGTTCATTAGTTGATCTCGAAGATTGATAACTTCGGCGTATTTCCGTCCACTAGACCGGAAAGGATGTTTAAGTTTGTTTTATTTAACCACGCCACTAGAAACACGTTCGATTATAAATCAGCGGTTATTGGACGTCAGACACATGGTTATATTGACACATGGTCACAGAGGAAACCCGCTGCC
>JAULBR010082365.1:0-24304 GCA_032355825.1 Melanodrymia aurantiaca
CCATCCATCCATCCATCCATCCATCCATCCATCCATCCATCCATCCATCCATCCAACCATCCATCCATCCATCCATCCATCCATCCATCCATGAAAGTTTTCATTTTTTTATCAACCCTCCAACATTCACACCCATCTATCCACTTTCAACTTCTACCATCCCTCTATCCAACAATCCACTTCAATCCACCTATAATCCACCCATCAACCCAGCTCTCTCTCAACACCCATCCAACTCCATCATGACAATAATCATATTGCAACATCTAATTCAAGATGTTAACAACGTCTTGCTCACTTCAAGTTGGAATGGCTATAATTGATCTCCATTAAAATGGTAAATTGTGCGCATGGAAGGAGTCTGAAACACCTGCAGAAAGCCTCTACCTTGAGACGGTCATGTCCACACACACACACACACAGAGTGCTTGAATACACCACAATGCACGTGTCAACAGTATTAGACTTGTGAAAGAGTCTACCTTGAGACGGTCATGTCACAGCTCCATACACACACACATGCACACACACACACACACAGAGTGGTTGAATGCACCCGATCCACACAATGCACGTGTCAACAGTATTAAACTCATGAAAGACCTCGACCATTCAGAGGCTGTCACTCACCTACGAAGCTCGTGCGTCTCATAGACAAAATACTCTTTTCAAATCTCAAGCATATTACTACATCTTTGCCTTTCTTTTACCTCATTGCAATTCTTCATATTGAACTAGGCGAAGTAAAGATCGCAGCTGAACAATTGATATGAATAAGATTGAATATTGCCGTCACACTTTGGGTGGTCGTATGGCAATGCACTCTGCATCTTGTTAATCAGTACGTGAACTTTCCTCCATCGATTCGCAGCAATATCAACAAAGCAAAAAATCTATTTTTGTGTAGCACTTATACCAAACTGAAAGCTCAACTGGATTTCAGTGGTAGGTACATGTAGATCCAGGAATGGGATGGGTTTGGGATTATCAGCACCCTACTTTAAGTCAGAAGAAAAAACTCATAGGACGAATTATACAAACCACCCGATTTAAGACATTTTCATTTGTCTGAAGTATGCAATAACCAAACAATATATGTCTACAAAATATATGTCTACAATTATTGATAGTGTTGCCAATTTTCAGAAAAGCCAGAATATAGGCTTGTAAAAATGTTGAATATAGTGAAACTGAAACTGATGTCAACACAAACTATCTTACATGTATGAGACCTGGCCAGCTGTGTGATCAAATTGAGGCTACTCAGAGACATTTGCATTCTATTTTAATCCCCCAGAAAATCTTTAACTTTTATATGCAGGTTTTTTCTTGACTTCACAATGCATATAAGTGTGTATTTGAATTCACTGCTGGACAAAGTGACAAGATGCACTCATAAACACGAGCTTGACATTACAGGTATATCGAATAACTGATTGAGTGGAGAAAAGTCTCAATCAATGTCTGTAACTGATAGAGGATGATAGAGACAACGTTAGTTAGCAATGATAAAACCCATACCTGAAAAACATTGGTGATTTATCTGTCGGCAGTGGCCCTGGTGTAATGTGCAATCATCGAACTACAGCGCCAAGGTATTGGAAAGTAATGGTATTATTAATGATGAAAATACTTCATGATTTGTGTCTTTCTGCACGATCGATGTCCACTATCTATATGATGTACATGAGGTACAATTCTCAATCGATGTCCACTATCAGAGTACATGTATATGATGTGTGCATTTCTGAAGGAATTTATTATTTGGTCGTCTGCACTTAACTAACCAAGAAAATATGTCTATTTTGATATTATTTCTAAACTTTATGTGCAAGTTAATATCAGTTTTCACTTTCTGTCTCGCTATTCATTCTGGTTTTCCATTGATTAACATTAACTAACAATCTCTTTCACTTGTTACATTTCTACTTTGTTTCATGGTCTCACGTCCAATAACCGCTCATTTATAATCAATGTGTTTCTAGTGGCATCGTTAAATAAAACAAACTTTACTTTGTTTCGTGTGAATCTTGATTGTTTATGTCCTGGTTTGTCAAGTATTCCATGTATTTAGTTTTGTGTCTCGTTTTGCCATATGTTTTGTCTGTCTGAATTTCTTCTGAATTGTGTTAATTGAATTATGTCGACCAATCCCACTCCGCTAACAAAGACGGAATATTGTCTATTGTCTGTAACAGTTAGGTTGTTATGATGTCTGTCAATGTTAACATGTATTTCACTACTTGTTTAAATTGTCACAAAAAGCGTTGAGATATAAATAAAATAGACCGTAAATAATAAATATTTGCTAATGCTTATATGATAAAGTTTTTGTTAGACCTTAAATCTAGTGTGATCTAAATATCTTAAATGAACTAAAATGAATTGGTCTCAATCCACGTTTTCTTATATTTCATGCACGGGTGTGAAAACTAACCATTTCTCTCTTGTCTCTCGGCAAGTACATCAAGTGGATTTAGATTTTATCACAAAGGACAAAAAGTGGACTATGTTGTACCATTGGCTTTCTACCACGAAAAGATAAAAAAAATTACAAATTTTATCATTGAACTATATTTCTAATAGTACTGTCCTGAGGCACTGATTACATAAAGAACATTGAAAATGTTTAAAAACCTATTTTTAAAATATATAAAGGACAACAAATAAAGAAACAAGACATAATATAAAAGTATATTTGTTAAGAAAGTAGTATTGACAGCGCAGCCGTTACAATGGTATTGACGGGAGACAAGATACGAGCGCGCGGGGAATTCTCTCTCTCATTGATTCCGCTTGCTTGCCGCTGGCTATTTTCAATGAGCTGCTGCTATCTGGTCTCCGCTACCCAAACGTGATAATAAGCCACAAACGTGATGCTCACACCTGAGCTTAGAAGATTAATGTCCACTACCTTTGTAATGTCCGCCTGACCCCGGGGACTAGAAGGGGTCAAGAGAGATTTTCAATTTAAGGGTAACGATGGACAGGAAATGTGGCCGGGCGTCGTCCTATTCCGTTCTATTGTTGTGACAAAATAGCAAACAAATCACATCTCAGGGCATGTGCTGCTCCGGTGGAGTCGTTTGCGGTCGCACTTTATAATTACATTAGTTTTACATTACAGCTGTCTTATTGTCAAACAAAGATACAAATGTAATTGTAGCATGCAAATTAATGTACAAACCATGTGACACATGTTCTAATTTTGGCAGCCAATTAATTAAAATATGCGTTTTGTTTCCAGAATTCAATTGGTTATAAAATATGGTAATGTTAATACTGGCGAATAGAGAATAAAAGAAGGATAAAATAAAATACTTTGTCGAAGTTCTGACTACATGTAACTAATGAAAAATAGCGTGACAAAAATCGTTTACTAGCAGTTTTAAATTATTGATTATTTTTGTGTGTAAAGCAATGACTGAAAATGAGGGTTTAAAAAGGAAGGTTTGAAAACGAGGGCCACATATCTGTTAAGACCCTTAACGTAATTTGTGTATCTACCCGGCAATTGACATTTTTTAATGTAACTTGCAACTTCTATTATAAAAGTTGTATTTTCTGCTTGATAAAAGAACATGTTTAATTAGCACAGCTATGTTAATTGTTTCCAATAGAAGTAAGTGGGTTTCTTATCATTGCCCATTTCCTTTAGCTAATTGTAGAATGTTATTTCTAGACAACTGCTAATTAAGTGAATGGTTATTTTATCTGTGGGAAATCTTGCACCTAACGGCTAGCTTGTATATCAGACTGATAGGAGAGTTTCCCATCACAAGATTTCCATCTCACTCCTTCACCTAAACAACACCCACAGACATACTTCTCCAATCTTATACGCTCTCTCTCCTTTATCATACCAGTTCAGACTATTATCGACCATTTTTCTACGATCCCTGTTCAGAAAATTATCGTAATAACAATGTTTCTCTACAACTATTAAACAACTATCTTAAATTGATGTTTAGTTACACAAATGGTCAATGTAGTAAGTTTTGGTTGAAAATGTGACAACATGTCTGTAAGATTAACATACGTGTAAGTAAATAATCTTAAATACAAAGAAGTCAAGATGAAAACTGACAACGTTGATCGTGTAAAATGTTTCAATATCAATATAGGAACATAAAGGGAGATAAGCACTGCAATAAAGCATGTCAGACTGACAGTTGGTATGTACTTCATCACAAATGTGTCTTCTATCATGTGGAGAGCGACATCAAGGGGAGTAACTCTAATAGACGTGGTATGTCATAAATTTGTCAGTGAATGAATAATTCTAATAGTGTTCACAGCTTGAATCTTCCACACCAGATTCCCATGGCAAGACACAGCGTGTTAGTTTAAACAAGATAATCACAATCAATGGCAACTTTAATTTATGCTCTTGTGAAAAGTAATTAAACATCAGCGCCACCTAACCCAAAAAAAATTGGAGTTTTAGTTTATGTGTAAGTTTGTGCCACATGCAGAAGATTTACTGTTTTAAAATGTTTGTTATCCATCCTGACTTTGTACGATAGTAGGAAATTACTTTTTCGGTTATTTAAAACCTTTGATACCACCCATACCATTGCCTGTTATGACCCAAAGGTTGGATTGAGAAAAGTCCCAAATAGAGAAATATCTGCCAAGTTGAATTGATCCCACAACCTCCAACACGTAAAGTAAGAGTTTGACAAGACTGAATAGCACAGCTGTCTGATGGTAGCTACACACAGTACGTATTCGCCATCACCATGACGATACGTGCAATACACCTCCATCTCAACTTAATTCAACAATAATCTTTTATCCTTGGATCCCGGCAAAATCAATACAATGGAAATCTTGTCAGGAAATACTTTATTGTTTTTTATACGTCCTTTGCCATCTCACCGACGCTTGTAAACATATCACATGACCCAGCAAAAAAAAAGACAATAGTTGGGGCGTAAATCACAAGGTTTACATCAATCAGTGAGGGATTTACGCTTTCTAAGCAGACCTCTCGGTGAGTGGGAGAATCAGTGGGAGAATCCTGTGTGCAGTTCCAGCCTCGGCAAGTCTTGAATGACACAAGCAATCAACAAGACTTTATGTAAGCCACGGAGACCCACGGAGAACCATGGAGTATCAGCACGGAGTACCGGGAACAGTACGACACTTCACTGATACAGATCTATCGCAACTGTTACTACAAAACACACAATTATCTCAAGTAGTTGCCATGGTTATGGAGAGTTTATCAAAGCTGAAGACGTGTAAACATGATGTTAACAGCACAATCTGACACTGTTACATTGTAAGTCATGTAAATACTGGAAGTATTTGCTAAACAATTTGCTGTTTTAACTACAACATGCACCTGTTTGCTTTAGTAAAGGTATTCAGCCATTTCACCGATGCCTTATCATGTTATTTTTAGAGCCAGCTTGAACAGATTGAGGTTTTTTAAAGACTTCAAATTTTTCCATCCCAGTGTTAAAATTAAAAGGCATTGGATCATTTTTTATATCAGTGCATAATTAAAGTAATATACATTCTAATCATGTGTCAACATTAATGACATATATTGGCCTTCAACGGCTGATATGATGTTATAGTAGAGTAAGCCAGCTACCCAAAACACAGGCACAGATACATTTTAGGGGATTGAAACACCCTGCTCCATAAAGAATTATTTTAGCTACCCTGTATGATACTATGTAAATGTTTTTTTAGGCCAAGTCTACGGAATCAGATAATTAAGATAAAGTTTGTTTGTTTAACAACACCACTGGAACAAATTGATTATTAATCAGCGGTAATCGGACGTTAAACGCTCGGTTGTGTCGACACTTGGTCACAGAGGAAACCGACTGCCGCCACACAGACTTCTCTTCTTCGAATAACAGCAAGGGATCTTTTATGTGCACTTTCTCCCAAAGAAAGGATAGCACACACCATGACCTTTGATCAGTCATTGATGAACCTAACTGGTATACTGAGGAGGATTGATCTGTCGACCTATAAAACTTCACGCAAATGCTCTTACTCCGAGCTATGCCCTGCTCCTGTGTCCGTGAATGCAATGTCCAGATCTTGCAGTGTCCAGATCGTGCAGTGTCCACACAGTGCAGTGTCCACACAGTACACTGTCCAGCCAATGAACTGTCCAGCCAGTGAAGTGTCCAGGCAGTGTAGTGGCCAGTTAGTGCAGTGTCCACACAGTGCAGTGCCCACACAGTGCAGTGGCCAGGTAGTACAGTGTTCCCAGACACGTGTTGTGTGTTGTGATGGACAGATCAGAAAGCAATAGCTCAAGCTCACACAAGAAGAAATCAAACATGATTCCTCCGAGTTGGCCTTTCCAATGGTTGTCATTAGATTTTGTTTATTGCCGTAATTTGATGAACATGGAAATATTTCCAGCTCCTCTTCAGACATGCTCAGTTTGATAGCTGACAGCGCCAGCATTGTGATCACAACTTGTCATATGGTTGAGTTAATCACTTCATGCAGGCTTCACTGTGCACAGATCAACCAACTGCACAGCTACAGTATGTGTGCACATGTGGGTAGGTAGGGACACCAATAAACAGCATCAGATCATCGGTCTGCTGGTGTGCATGGATAAAACGGAATGTTAAGGGAATTGCTGGATGTATTTCAATGGTGTTTTATTAGCTGCCTATCTGAGCATAGATAATATGTCCCTTGGCAGTGTGTCTTAATGACTGCAGTCGAGTAGGTATTGTGTCGGCTCTGAAAGGTCTGCCTCTCCACTTCAAGAGTCAGTGTCTGTGTACAGACCATTCAAGTGTGATCATATTCACACTAATAGTAATACGTCCAGTCAATTAGCTGCCATGTAATTTAGTCAAGGTATTTTGATAGCACAAATCATCCCCAGAATAAATTAACTCTTTTCGCAAATCACATTTGTTTTATATAATTTATCTATTCATATACTGGTAAGATCTAGTTCTTTAAACATGTATACAAAAATACAAAACAATTCTTTATTCACATAAAACAATCACAGATATACTTGACAATCACTATATAAACAAGACATTGGGATCCTATTTGTATGTGAAGTTTTATGAAAATCGGATGACAAATGAAGTCCATAGAGCAATGATGTCAGCTAAATATATTTAGTCTAGAATCGTTAACCCAACAAACAATATCATAATATAGAAAAAATACCTGAAAACCACAATAAAATAAATCTGTCCAATAAAAAACCCATATTGGCCTAAAAGGAAAGTTGGACAAGACGCAATCAATGTCAACCATTTTCCATTGAGAAGTCTGGGACAAAAGATTAGAAAGTTCTGTGAACATTTCGATGATAAAAGTTAGTAGTGAAGAAGAACTATCCACTTGAGTGGGAAAAGAAACTAATTTCAGTGTGATGGTTTCACTTTCATTCTGCAATCAGCACCGACATATGCTTGACAGGGTCTCATTACCACCATTGTCATGGCGACCACCACCAGCTGTGTGGATGGTCAATTTCAAGCAATGTCACCGACCTTGCACATGTCACCAGCATGGCTCATGCAAAGCAGATGAATAATTTAATAATGGCCAAGCTGCGTTTAACATGTGTATAGATTTATTGGATTGTTATGGAAAATACTTGTAAATTAACAAGTCGATTTGCAATAATGAAAATAATGATAGTGAGAGGGTTTTAATCAATGAGGACCGAGTTTGTAAGACTACGCAGAACATTTCTACGACGTCTCCACATATTTCACTCCAATCAGACATTTCAATAAAGAATCCTTGTTAGTGGTCAATTTAATAAATTTCTCATTATATGGACCTAATTAGACTCAAATTATATACAGCGCTTTCAACAGCCTACGCAATCCTTCGAGACATTAGAGAGAAAAATAAGAAGTTAAGTCTTTAGAGTGCAACTGCACCAAGCTGTGGACTCGCAGACACTGCTATGGACTGACAGAATTTACTACAGACTGACAGACACTGCTATGGACTGACAGAATTTACTACAGACTGACAGAAACATACATTGCTACATTTCTGAAATATTCAGTATCCGTGTCAGTCCATAGTTGGTGGAAAACATCCCTAGACACAGTAACAACACTGAATGTTCTGTGTGTCCTTAGTTTCAGTGAGAACACTATTATAAATGTTCTGTATGTCCTTAGTTTCAGTGAGAACACTAAATGTTCTGTGTCCATAGAATCCTTGGAATCAGTGAGAACACTATACATGTATGTTCTATGTCCTTAGAATAAGTGGCAACATTAAATATTCTGTGTGTCCTTAGTTTCAGTGAGATGTTGATGTTATTTACAAACGTTTCTCATATCATTCATAATGTCTTTCCTGGGACAATTTCAACCTGCAATACAGATTTGCATAGCATTTGATAGCCGAGGAGCTTATAACTGCTTGGCCACTCAAGTCTAACAGAAACATTTTCCCTATTCAATATTTACTCGTTTTTCTTAAAAAATCTGACATATAAATTCTTTGACCTTTGACCCACAAAGCTTGACCTGACTGTTCATTGACGCAGTCAACTGTCAAATTAGCTAGTGGAAAATCAGATTCGTAACTACAAAAACCGACTGTCATTAAATTAAAAAAAATTATCGAGACTTAGTCTCAGCCAATACATTAATTGAAAAGTCAATTTTAACACATTTAAATTCAATTTTCGTTTGTCAAGGCGTGTAGCGTATAACATTTATCTTCGATTGAGCTCTAATTACGACTAATTCAGTGTTAGAAAGAGCAGGTTGATTGAGATTTGAGAACGATCTTCCTATAGTTATAGGAGATAATGACACGCTCCCAGTGACGAAGTGATTCCTATGTGACTTAATCACCGTCTTAATCCTGGCATCATCCAAGTGAGGTCATCACAATTTTAAGTTAAATTAGCCCCGAGTAACCCACACTGAAGAGATACAGTGCGTGAAAGGTGGCCTTGATTACTCACTTTTAAACTGCAGGGATTTCACTAATCAAACTATAACAGCACGATCCCCGCCTCCACTTGCCAAATCTGAGCACTTTATTGTTGGCTAAAGATTAATTCTTGCAAGAACTAGAATAAAAATTTCTGAAGAAATATCATGTTTCATTGGTAGTAAAAATTTAATTTATTTAATCCTTGTTCCACATTAACTATAATGAAACCTTTGGTAGATACTAGTATTCACATAAAATATAGAAAACTTGCTTTTTTATAAATCCTGCTTTATTGGCGAAATTGTGCTTTTGGCCATAAATAAACCATATTAGATATTAAATTTAACACACATTTTAAAGAAAATAATTGTATTTGCTTAAAATGGTTCAGATAATAAAATTCAACTTTATTTTTTTACTTTTTGTTTTGTTTGACTATGTGATAGTTTGTATTCTTTTAGTTGCAAATATCACAAAATACTGAGCATGCGCACAGATTAATGGAAAAATACATCTCTTTTAAAATCTTTGAATTAACAAACACAAAAATTATGTAAATATTCTCGAATTTCTATGAGACAAATTGCGACATGTAATAATGGAATAATGCCATAGGGAAAAACAGTCACTCAGAAGACAAAAAATATCTTAACGTCAAGCTTAATTTCTTGCCACAAGAGGAATTAAAAATCTCAAGTTATGTTTAAGAGGTTTTAAATTGAAACCTAGATATCACATGGAAGAAAGCTAAATGGAACAGATTTTTGACATGTGAGATAATGGAATTGTGACATTTGAAAAATATTAACATTAACAGAGCATAATGGAAAACGTCATTCCATTGTAACCTCTTTGCTTTCCATTAAAATGCTAAATACATTTGCAAACGTTTAGGGCATACATTTAGGGAAAGATACATAATGCCGCATAAATTAAGTGTAAGCTGCATAAATTAAGTCATTAACTAATGCCACAATATTAATAATTCTGTTGTGTATTATCAATCTCTTTTTAACTTTATTTGTGGTTGCTTATTATGCACTGAAGACCTCTGTGTATTGTGGTATGTAAATTTATGATCAGCCATCAATAAAAAATTGGTTTAACGACACCTCTGGAATACATTAATTAGTAACCAGTGGTTATTGAATGCCAAACAAAATGTTATATCGACATTTGTTCACAGAAGAAACACACTGCCACCACTTAGCCTACTCTTACTGATCTTTTATGTGCACTTTCTCACAGACAGGATAGCACACACCACAGCCAGTGATGTACCGGTTATGGATCACTGGTTTGAATGGTAAATTTCCCAATGGGTCCACTGAGGATGGTTGATTTTTCAACCCATCCAACCTCAGACAGACACTCTTGTGCTGCACTACGTCTCATTCCCACATCCATAAAAGTTATAAAATATGAAACTTTGTCAAGGATTTTAATACTTTTAGCAATGAATGTTCTTCTGTTAAATAATAATTAAATCTATTTCCAGTTCATCTTGTGTAGTACGCTATCAATTACCGTACATGAAGTAATTAATCAACAAGCTCATTTCTCAGAATATTGAAAGAGAATTTTCTATACTGCGTTATAGAACTGAATGCAGAGAACTTAAAGTCTCCATTTCAGGAAGCTTTCAAAATTACTTGCTGATGAAATTCGCATTCTGAAGCTGACACTGTCTGCATGGTATTGTAAGATTTCAATGTTCCGTCTCAATCAGCTCACGTCTCCCCAACGTTCACACTTCCCTTCCCTCTCCCCCCCCTTGGGTATCGGTTGCCTTCGAAAGTCTCCACCGACCCTACGATTTGGTGGACATTTTGTCCTAGTTATTCGGCGGTGAGTAACTCACTAATGATGCATTCAGTGTGCATTATTGCGGCTAAACCTGCCTTAATGCAATCACCCAGCTTCAGTGATGATGTAATGATTCAGAAAAGTGGTTGCCCTCGACTGAGTAGAACAAAGACGTGGGAGAAACCCTCTCGGAAGACCCTTGCACATTGTTTGCTTTAACATATTGATTATGAATACAATTTACATCGTTGATTGCATACAGAAAAAGACATCATTAAATTGATTTCAATTTCATAGGCATTAACAGATTATGGGACTGAATGATGTTAAATGTTGTGTCCAATTAAATGGATAGCACCTTCGAATTAATCAGTTTTTATGGTCACCATAACTCACTTTGAAATCTATTAAGGACATGTTGTTACATAACAGTAATGGCATCAATATATACAGTTGGATACAATTTAATAAGAGTACAACAATTTTCATGTTATTGCTTTTTAAATGTTCTTCTTTATTTAAATTTATTCTTTTTAATAAGAGTTTCATAGAGATAATTGACCATATAGTATATAGAGGGAGAGTAACTAATATTACCGGTAATAACATTACCTGATGTCCATTTTTGTATATTATTTGAGTATCTATAGGCTCTACCTGTTGTGCAATCCTTTTAACTTGTTTAAAGGGGCAGTCTCATTGTTACAAAATGGCGGCTCACCACCAATTTTTTAAATACTATTTATTTTACAAACGTAAAGAATATACTTTCAGCTATATGCAAAAATTGTTTGCAATAAAATATGGCCATTTACTATTGCAACAAAAACCTTAATGTCATGAAAACTAGCCAAAAAATTTGATAAAATATTGTTTTGTGTGTACAGCTTAACAATTAAAGAAATTTCGAGACTTTTTACATCAAATTACATGTAATTATTAAAATAGAGTTAATATCAATTTTGCATGATGTTAGCATTCGTAAAAAACACGACAAAACAGAATTTAAACATAAAAAATTAATAGCGTCGGACAATCTGTCAATAAAATCAATTGAATTTAATTTAAAAGAAAGTTTGTAGCTTCTTAACATAAGTAAGATGCTATTAACATTTCTAATCATTATTTCATCTCTTGGCTTCTATTACATGAGTTTTTTAAAACTCATCTTCTAAAAATTCCTTTTTATTCAATCACCATGGCGACAAAATGCTTGCAAATTGTAAGATCAATTTATGCTTAATCTGAAAAGGTTGTGAGGATAGGGTTAACAAAAGCTGATAATGTTGAGGATGGGGCGCTATGATTAACCCTACCCTACTCAACACTAATCCTAACCCAACTAACAAGTCTTGTAATTAATACTACCCTGACCTGTTGTACCCAGTTTTATGGTTATGCATATGTAAAGAACCTTAGAGCCAATCAGCTTGTCTATATTAATAACTCTAAACAGTTTCTAACAAACCCACAGGCAATTAGAAACACTTGAAACAAGTTGACAAAAGACCATGATGGAGCCAATTTTATCTTATGTACAAAAGTGTCGCTTCATGGACGAAACGAAAATGTTTTACTCCATTACATTATTTGAGTAAGGATTTGGTCACTTTCTGCTACAATTTAATAAAGGGACACAATCGAGACTGCTTTTGTTCCACACTAATGTATCATAAACAGAAAGACAATGGTGGGACGAAATATAAAATTGTGGCAATATTAGTGCAGGCATGTAAATATTGGTCATGTATGAGGGTATTTGAACGTGCTTTGTTGCACGGCGTACACATGGTGTTCAGAATAGAGTGAATCATGGGATGTATTCAGACGGCCAGAACACTACCAATATGTTGAACATGACAATGAATAGTGAACATGTCTTGGCGGGATGATATTCTCTGTGGAACAAACTTTGTTATAGTCCTAGCTATATTAGTGGAGACAGATTTAGCTTAGTGGTTAGAGTACCTGGAGGACAGATGCACGAGAACAAAGGATCAAATCTGTTCAGTTGACATTGGCTTTTCAGCCTTTTTCAGCCTGTTTCAACCAGTGCACCTTTATTGTTATATATATTAAAGATTGTAAGAAATGATTATTAAAGATCTCATATTAAAGATCCATTGAAAATAGCAAATGTGGCTGCTATGCCTTTGATATTGAAGTCAATTATTAATTATTCAATGTTATACTATAATAATATTACTTTATAGGCGAGTAGTTGTAAAACCAACTGTAAATTGAATCACAACACCAGATAACCATTGTAGTAGACAACATCAAAGGAACTTTCCAAGTAGCCAACACTGCAGCTCTGACCAAATAAAAGTTGGGACAAAGCAGATGTTTGGTTTTTTAAGACAACTTAATCCCAATCGATGTTGAAAAGACAAATCGAAATGGAGGCAATTTCTATTTTATTTTTAGAAATATAATTAACTCTGCACAAACGAGCCTTCGACTAATCCTCAAATCTGTGTAATCCAGATTGATATTTCACATTCATTAATAGCAACAATAAAAACTCTCAATCCACTGCAACTTTCTTCAAACGTAAGACACTTTATCAGTCGCACTTTCATTTGTTTCTTACCTCAACCCAAACAATTAAAGAGAATTACCCACCAAGTTTGGCACCAAGCGTTTCCTCTCTGCTGCATCTCCAGATCAAACTACTAAGCTCACGATTTTGGAAGTTTTACGTAATATAATGACATTTAACGTTTCTGATGATGTGTGTAATCATATAATTAATGTTTGCAATTATGTAGATAAATGAGGACAGTGTTTTCTCTTCTGCTTATATGCAAATTAATTTGCATATAACGTGCTCCACATCGATGTCACGTGATCGCACATTTCATGCCAAAATGGCGAGTGATGCTCTTTAACATTCAGTTCCTCAGCTTCTGTCTCTGTAACAAACATAACTTTACTCTCAACAACGGGGATCCTAGACAGTGATCACTGCAGAATTAACAATAGATATACCGTAATAAAATTCTTCAATTATAGAGCAAAGTAGGTCAATTTGAATAATTGTAATAAGAAATATTCCCAACTATATATACTTTTTCTTCAATTCCTGTTGTACACTTAAGTCTGGTAATGGAATAATTAAGCTTTGTGTGGGGGAAAAAAATCCAATCATAAAATATTTAAGATATATTGATTGTGCTCAACAGTAGATTATGAGTTCATATTTAGCTGAAGCGAACACTGTAATGTTAAAGCAAGTCTAGAGAGTGTATACAAAGTATAAACATCATCAGGTATTAGGTACTACGTAGAGGTGTAACAATACAGGAAGTTGCCATATGACATATCCCTGATACATGCGTCATGATATGATACGTATCACAATATTTAAATGTACCCCGGTATGCAAAATTAGTGTATAAAAGTAGTCTGTTTTCATTTTAGCGGCATGTTATTATAGATTTGATATACTGATAAATGTCATTTAAAACCGAACTCGTGAACATTAAAGTAACAAACACTAGAAAATCTGTACATATAACTATTAATATGTTCAGACTAATAAATCTGGCGATGTCAAGACGATCTTGGGGACCGGTGATTTGGTTACGTCACAGGTTTGAAAGTTCCATTTGGGAAATTGTTTAAATGAAAACATCGAGTGGGCGGTATGCAATATTGTTCGTTTTACGCTGTGATTGTGTTTTTTACTACACAATAGATTTCATTTGATAGACATTAATGCTTTCTTAGCGTTCAGTGAATGCATCAAGACACACACAGTGAGACACACAATGACACACGGACATAGTTTATTGTTTCAAGGTTTCGGATTATCATTGGGAATTTAATTGTTAAACCACTTTGACACGAACTCATCTTAAAAACACATCGTCTTCGTTTAAAACATAAAACATCTTTTTGTTTGCTTTAGAGTTTGATATTTTTATCATCAGGTGATATTTTTCTATCAAATAACCCTTCAAAGATATATTCATACGCACTGCAATTCCCATTTAGCATATTATGGATTTGATACCGATAAATTATTCCAAGTAACCAATCAGAATAAAGTATTCTTAAAAGTCATGATAGCATTATTCATGACATGCAGGTTGGCAAAGAACAAACATTATATAGAGCAGTTAATTAAACTATGCATATTGATGTTTTAAATCTTGAAGCTTATTCATGGCTCAAGCCTCCACCTGGAGTTTTGAGGATATCCTGACCAGTAATACTGTGCACTCTCGATATATCAAATATTTTAATTAACTTTAATAAACCCTCACTTAAAAAAGGAAATGTAATTATTAATGAAGACAATTGAATTGTATATTTTTAAACAGAAAAGTTTTACATTTTATAAATAAACTCTTCCAAGAAACATAATTACCACTTCCGAAATGAATATAATAGATTTTCAAAAACTGTGCATCGACTACGAATTTACGGATTAGGATAAGATGATATTAATGAACGCAGCTTGTCCTTGCCACAGCCTATCTCATAGTAATTTGTCTCACAAAACAAAGTGCTGATCAATAAATGCGTATACAATGGACTTCCGGAGTTTAATCAGGCCTGGGATTCTACACAACCAACAGTTCCAGCCAGTCACCGTCATGTACATACCAAAACGGAGAGAAAATTATTTTTGAGGAAATGTGAGAAAATAATGGAAAAGGACAGGTGATTGCTGTATTATTCATGTGTTGGGGTTTGCGAAATACACAATAACTAATTCCAACCATCTCTTGTTAGGCGTGACTGCTCGGAATCATCCAAGCGTGGCCATCAATTACAAATTATAGTAAGATGTGATCGGGGCTAGAGACACGGTTAGACCGCAGCGGTTGACCATGTCTGTGTACACAGATCAATGTTGGCATTCACTGCGCTCCACGCTACCCGACTCCATTTGATTTAATTACACTTTTACATCCACACAAACATAGCTTACCGGTCACATGACCGCCACCCATTCACCACGGAATAATCAATCGACTCCCACTGGCTTTCATTACAAGGTGAATTTTCAACAATAATTATCATCTACAATACCCCCTAAAATATACCATTTCTATCTGCTTCACAAATTAAGAAATAAACTCTGGGATAATGAGTTTCCATAACCTACAATTGATACCGGAATAATAAACTTGTGGCCAAAAAATTTGTTGTTTCTATCTTGTTTAGGGTAGGTAGGCCTCTTTTTGTTTAATTTTTTTCAAAATAATTTTATTTCCCCAACATAAAAAACCCCCATATTAACAATAGGTTAAACAAGGTAATTCATTCCATTTGCTTTAAACACATTCTATTTTAGAAATATGTCTATAATAAAAATATTTTATAAATTATATATTATTTTTAAATTTTAGCAATCAAATGTTTTGAGTACATGTAGGTAATAAAATGATGGTAGGGTAGATAGGGTTACCCTAAGCACACCTATACATTGTTTATATGTGTAAACAGAGGAAGTGTCAGTGATAACATGTCCCTTTAGACAAATCAATGCCTCAGTGATTAAGGTATTTTTGTTTAGAAATAGATAAATTCTGGATAATAAAACCGATCTAAATCTGGATTGCACCGAGTGTATTTATGTTCTATTAATGATAAATCAAAGCCTCATGCGGTGCGCTACAACAAGGAGAAGTATTTCCAGCACACAGAGACTATAATAATATGAACTCGCACTTCCGCTTTTCAAAGCAAATCTTCGCAAATGTTCCATCGTCACCCAAAGGGCAAAAATTGTAAACCTGGCCGATAATTATTTCAATGATACTGGGCAATTGTGACTGGAAACCCGGTCAAATATAGCAATTGTGGTTTTAATAAGCATAATGGTTTACAGAAATGAAGCCTGGAGCCGAAACAAAACACACTTCTCACTTCTGAGGCATGAAGTCTGGATAGTTATCTGTCTATCATCAGATGTGTGAAAACTTTCATACCGTTTGGTATATTTAACAGCATATTTATATATATATATTTATCCTATAACTTACCCATTATATTCATGCCATAAATCCATTTGATATTTGATGTATTAACCCATATAATAAAAGTACAAGTCCATTAGTAAGGTCACTAGACAATTATTTACGCATAATTATTTACACATAATAAAGAATAGTCGTAATCACAATGAGTGGTGTTTTCACTTGTAGTTGTACATCACTAGCGAAGGTGAGTAATTGTAAGATTAAAAACACACCTCAATGTAATATGCACCTCAAACAAAGAACATTTAAACAATACATATAAATGCATATATATATAGAATGTGTATGGCCAGTTGCTATAGACAAGACCATCATAAATGACCATTGTCAACTGAGATACATGATCAATCAGCTTTCTGGAACTAGCTTTGAGGATATGTGATGTCATGGGATGAGGTGATGACCTTTACAAATCAGCATATCACATTCCCACGAGGTCATGACCGTTACAAATCAGCATATCACATTTCCATGAGGTCATGACCTTTACAAATGAGCATATCAGACTATAGGATAGTACAAATATATTACATTCAATCACTGACCTGTCATTATCGAACAAATACTTTAAAAAATACCCATTTCTGATAAATCAAAAATAGTAGCCTATGTGGATGAATGTTTTTTTTTTATGTGGGAACAGCTCATTAACAGCTGATTGTTAACTACATGTTGTGCAGTTGTTTAACACATCCAATTAATTTGTTCAAGGTCAGATATAATCTGCAGAAAATTTTCATCGATTCATTACTTGATTCTCGCTTTCAATCACAATTTCCAATTCCAATGAGTGCCAGTATCAATTTCCCTGTATTTCACCGCCTTCGTTATGAAGCAATATGAATCATTATAATTAGTGTATAATTACTGAGAGCAGTGTTATTCCAGTGGTTACTAACGTTAATTAGAACGAAAAGACTGGTAGACAACTGCCCGTTCACATGAACTGTAGACAAAACACCAACACAGTCGTCATGACAATAAGACGAGATAATCTGGTGAATTACATACTGGTATTAACTGAGAGTAAAGTTTGACAAATATTATTAAATTTGTCTCCCATGTGATGTGGTCAGTGGGCTTGTATGCGTCAGTGATAAAGCGAGCTATACCAGAGGGAACTCAACTCCTGCTGGATCAGTCAGTGGAGTAAGGTGAAGGTAACCCTAACAGAAATCTCGAGTGCTGAAGTCATAGGTATTGAGCCACATGGCACACTCTAATAAACCGCAACACCATGCATCAATACATGTAGCTATTATGACTACACATTAAATTTAATACCCCCATCCTTACCCCACTTCCACATCCCAATTAACAGCATATGATTAATAAAGTCTCATAAATGACATAATTAATATACTATTTTGATCGGATGTTTATCAGAAATAAGACAATATTGTTATCTGCTATTGGTGACAATATATTTGACGCATACAAAAATAGAATGATTTTTACTGACATGGTCACTTTGTCTTTAACAGACATGGATTTGACAAATTAATATCTTTGTATTCTGCTACTCAAGACCTGTCCAAACACAACTCATTATTAAAAACCGCTGTCATATTATTCATGAGTCACCTCAGCATCATTAAAAAACTACAGATGGATTTTACAAATCCTCACACATTTGGACAATTCTGCAAACGTAGAACATTGAGAGAGAACTAGATGATGTTAGTCCGTCTTCGATACAGTTGTACGTCTGACAGGTCTATTACCGCAAACGTTGGCACAGTTTATTAAATTAGAAAGCTTGTGGTTTCACTTTTCGACCAGCCGACTGCCTGCTAGAGTCAAATAGCCGCTTTAATCCCACGACACGCAACAAGCCTAATCCATTCTGCCAAACTAGTCATAAAAATACTTAAAATATTGTCAGTTTGGGAGATGGAAGCTTTCTTTTGAACACGATTTGCATAATAATTCTTAACCTTCTGCACTTGTAGAAAAACAGAATATCTTACAGTGTTTTGTTTCACTAAAGTGACACAAAAAAAACCTGTTTTAACGTTTCTGTTAATCCTGACAAAGAACTGAAATTCTTGGACACAAATCCACAATTAACCATTCTATTTATCACTTTAATATTGATGAAAGGAAGAACATTGTTAGTACAATATTATGTTTCCCAGACATTTTGTCTTAATTATGTTATGAATATCTTTGTTACCAATTTCCGAATGTGATGTTAAAACTGAAGTAATTACGGCTTGAGGCTTGAGAAAGGGACATGGGGTAAGTCGAGAAGAGAAGTGTAATCACAATATTTTGCTTCCTCTGTTGTCACAAGATTGATCCTCCTCCCCAGCAATAGATTTTGATAATGCTTTCTGTGTTATGTACTGTTATGTTATGTTTGAAAGTATTATATAACCCATCCCTAACTGGTCATTGCTAACAGTAGGTCATGTGGTTCTAGCAAGTCATATTAACATCACCGGCGCTGATTAAAACCAATTGTGCAAGGTGTCTTTATACAAACATTTCTTTCCTATAGTATGAATATTCATTAAGCACATGCATAAGACTAAAATATACATGTGTTTGTCATCAGTAAATACAAACACGCTCAAACTTCTGCTCACACACATTCTTGCATTGCCCAACAAATGAAAGAAAATAGGAAATTAATAATGTAAGGCTTGACGAGATATAATTAATATGCATGGGGAAAGTGAATGCCTTGCACAGCAGGACAAACTAACTACATCGTTCTACAAGGATGTTCATTACCTGCACACTGGAGAAATAACCACCTATATCGTATTAATATGACCTCATCCAATTATCACATGATTAAAGATTCTCAATCACTGATTTTTATGCCAATAGTTTCGACTGTTGCATCTGTAACATGTTCACTTCATGTGAACAGACTTCAACTGGTCATACTAACAAATGATGCTACATAAAAATGTTTATACTTCACTGCAACAAGACATAATACTCGGCAACTGGTTACGTGCTCGTGTTAAGTTGCTTGGTATGTTCACTTCATGTGGTCAGACTTCAACTGGTCATACCCACAAACGATGCTACTTCACTGCAACAAATCACGATTGTCGCTTACACTGCCATGTGTTCAAAGTGCTCTCTCAGCCAGTTGGAATTACATGTTCGATGACTCAGATATTGATGGGGTATTGTTGTATTACTTCGGTTTTTTTCAGTCCAAATGACAAGTCAAGCATTCTCTTGTGGAACCGTTCCTCTCTTCAGTCAGCAAGTGTTGCCACAAGATTTTCAAATCCTGATTCAAAAATTGATTTCGCCTCATTTCGCTTGCTTTTTTTGTCTTAATTTAAAAATCTTTTTAAGGAAATTGGACCCCGTTAACTGGAAATTGCATTAGAGTTGTTGTTTAGTTAGTAGCATTCTGTTTTCATTTTCAGTTCTGTTTCCACTGATTTAAAAAGGAATTATTAAAGACTGATAAAAATGTAGGGTAATTTCCAATATTAACCAAATCTCAAGTTGAAATCATTATTACATATAATTTCATATATAAATCTTGTAAATGCAGAATTCAAATACGGATGTAAAAGTTGTTTTAGTGTCCGATTTATCAATTTCTTTCGCTGTGTACACTTTTCATTGAGTAACACCGAAGCAATGAAATTTTATTATTTTTGCATACAATTCTCTTTGAATAAAAACACTCACAAATGCCTTCCTGTTTGAAGAGCCAATTTCTCTCATTAAATTACTATTGGTTTTCCCCACCAAACAAAATGTATGCTGGCTACCATAGCCATTTGACGCTCACTATAGCTGGGACCTCGCAAGGCAAATATTACAACCAAATTAAGTGCCAGAGGAAGCGAAATGCTCTATGTTGACATTTTGCGATAGGAATTACATCTTCGGGGACGCCCAGCCATGTTCTTTTGTGGTCGTCTATTGACTCGCAGGCAGGTCGGGTCTTTTACTGCTAGTGATACGATCTGTGTACAGTATTGAGTTGAGAATTCATAATTCTGTCTGTAACCAGAGCTAGGTGCATTAAGCTAATGCTACTGCGCTTCCGTCAGCGTGCAACTTTAAATGGTATATTTAAGAAAGATAATTTGATGAGAGGGTAAATGCGATTACGTTGTGCATTATGTTGTCAGTAGGTTAAGTCTTGGGTTTAAGATTCAGCCAGCCACTGCTCACAATATCAGTACTCTGTGACCATCTTAATGTCCACTGCCTTACTCTGACATTGATCACCCAGCATGATTCATTATTTTTATATCCAGCGATTTAAAAGATGGTTAACCATATTTATAAAACGTGTTTATCAAACTGAAATTAGTATAACTTACATTTTCAATTTGTTTGTACAAAATGGTGAAAAATAGATAGAAATTTCCTGTGAATCCATCATTTTCAAAATGATAAAATTTGAGTTAAAAGAGACAATAAACACAAAACAATTAGTAGAAACATTAACACAAATGCATTTAAATAACGATTCCATAAATTACGGTATCTACTGGTAATTATATTTATATATTTTGTGTTCTACAATTGAGAAATACATACTTTTTCACCATTAATAATATAACTAAACAATAATGGAAATATGCATTATAAAAATGATGATTTCTTTTTCTTTTATAAATGTTGACTACCGGAAAATATGTAAATTTAAATAGTTTCCTACATGCAGTTCCATTCATTGCTATTCCACTTGAACAAAATTATACAATTACAGCACTGGGAATTTATCATAGTTCTTTGCTTTTTGCACACTGCATTAGTGAAGGAAGCCATTTGTAAAATGAGAGACAGTATGGGGCTTAGTAAATTTCCATTTTGAATCAAGTATTATCAAAGTGTCTTGTTGATGTCAAGGTTATTAAATAAATGTGTTGTGTCTTGATCCAGCGTAAGTTCTAAGGAAGTCTTGGATTTGAAAAGGTTCTCAGTTTAAAAATACTCATCTGGCTTTGACAGGATGCGACAAATTTCCGCCTATCATAGAAAATGTTCATCAGTATATAATTAGCCATCATTTGCAACCGGCTGTCAAATTGTTTGATTAAGAGGAGAAAAGTGGGGTCTGGGTTGACTATTTGTGTGTGAGAGTCAAACGGACGACGTGTTTACAAGCTTTATATACTTAAACTATTATCACATGCTGCTGTTCCCGCACATTGCATTCCGCCATTTTGATTGTCGCACAATGATAAGAGAACACAAAGAAATAATAGAGAAATAAATTTACATTGGTTATTCCACACACTGAATTGTTGAAATAAAGTGGATATATAAATTATTATTTGCACAGAATACATGCCTTTACTTTTAAATATCAATCTAAACATTCTCAATTTCTAGGCTGTTGTAAAATATGTTAATGGAAAATGTGTGAAAATATATTTCATGGTGATGATATATTAAATTTTCTTCTTTTTGGATGAATGTATGAAATATTTCACATTTTTATTCCTTAAATTAAGATATTCTTTCTCATAGAATATTTTGTATAGAATATTCATTCAAATAGTGTAGATGTCACAGTGTCTAATGTTCTGTTTGGAATGGGAAGTAACACAACAATTCCCCCGATGAGAATTGATTCAACCAATTGGGCTTCTGGTGGATGCTCTTACGCTGCGCTATGTCCCACTCCACAATGTATCCACTTCAAAGGTCTACCATTAACACAGACACCAAGAGAAAGTGATCCAAATCAAGCTTTAGAAAGTGTCTTCCCAGGGGAGCAATCAAAATGAATGTTTAAAGAGTTACTCTGGTTTATGTGTTGCTTGTAAATGCCAATCAAAGGGTATTAAGGTACAAACGAAACAAGAAACTCAAACTGAGATCTCACTAATAGGTCATCATGTTCATTTTTGCTATCTATCCTTTGAGATTTCATTTCAAATTTTCTGTATGTTCAATCAATAACGAGTAGAAGTACTTCTTCTTCTTCTTCTTCTTCTTCTTGTTCAAGCTGTGGTTTGATCATGTACTAGATTTGGAGTCCAGTTGTTTTGATAAAAACTGCGGTCTGCATCAAGTCTTCTTTGGTTCCCCAAAGCTCGACTGCTAATGTCACATACATGTATATCGGTGACTTTACCATTGTAAATTTAGCTTTGTTAATGATGGCAAAACCACTGAAATACGTCACTAAATTGGAAAACAATAATTATCATGAGAGATTCTCCCCCACCTACATGTACAACAGTCATTTGTTATTAGGAGAAATGTGTTATGTAATTTTTAGATACGACCATGTATTAATACGTATTGTATGATATTACATATTATTTTATGTCATTTAATAAAACAACCATTTCATTTCTATCCTGTTTGACAGGTTGTATTTCGACTATGTTACTACAAGTACAAGTAGCTAGCAGTTTGTCTGACTAAGCTCGCAGCATAAAATATATTAAATTGTAAGTGAAAGAAAAGCTCTTAGTGTCTCAGTTTTACTGCTCCCCTGAAACAAGGACAGAGGTGGATTGTGTATCGGAATGAAGTGTTTGAATTAATAAGTGTGGTGCTCTGTGATCTCTTGTCATTTGTTCAATGATGCACACCATCTCCAGATTACCATTGAGGCTCTTCATCACGGGGAGGTAATTTTATTGCTTTGTCCTTACATGCTGTCATAATTCAGTAAGTGTTGTTGTAGAAAAATATAATTATTGAATGCGTTTCTCTATTTCATATTCATTGCTGCAATAATCTGTCAGAACAATTCTTGTAATGCCGGAAGTTTCTGCTAAACCGTACGTGTATGGTATCAATAGTTGATACATATAGCCATAGTGTTGATTTTTGTCATTGGAGCTTCAGTCTTCCAGTGTACAAAGAAATAAATGCTGAAATGTAGGACTGTCTGATCAGCAAACATTGACTAACTTTACCAACAGAAAGCAAATTTAATTATTATAATATATAATCGTAAAAAGATAATATATGAAGTAAAATTAATATATTGGATGTCAACGCACAGTAATTTTAACACACTTTCAGCATTGATTATCCCATTACCGCCACATATGCTACTCTTTTTGGATTAGCAGCCAAAAATATTTTATATGCACTTTCCTACAAAAAGACCACCAGGGCTCGACCTTAGCGGTAGCCCGGAGTGTTTTGGCTACCGAAAACTGACTTGGGCTACCAGATTTCCTACCTGTCAAGTGCTTGTCGGTGAATCTCAGACACCAAATTGATACCTATTTGAAATGCAGTTTTCGACGTGTGAATCCTCGTGACACGAGTAGTGTCCACAGTACACATGTTGATTGCTCCGCGAGTCACTGGTGAAGATATCCCAGACCACTTAATTGACACTGATTATGTTGTTGTTTTAGTATAACACAAATAATCGAGGTGTTGTAATTAATTTTGTCAACAGAGTAAACTGGAACCCACTGTTTTAAGTCGCCGTGATTGTTTTTTTTTTGTAGTTCACAACCGATCAATATTTTTGTTAAAACGCGGACCCCTCGGTTGTGCGATGCGTAAAACTAATTATTATGTTTGATAAAAGTTATCGTAATGCCGATTTCGCGCCCTGTACTGGTTGTTGACTGGCGTTACGCTGTAGTATACTAGACAGT
>JAULBR010082366.1:0-13720 GCA_032355825.1 Melanodrymia aurantiaca
TTGTTGAAAACTTCTCCCTGTCAATGGTAGAGGGAGAAGTCACTTCTCCCTATAAATCTGACCTAGCTTGAGGCCTGTATGTTTGATTGTCATGTTTCATGTAATACTAAATGACGTGACTAATATGTTTCAGATATACATGGAGCTTTGGTGAACCCTGGTCCAGATCTTGTTGTTTGTGATGAAGGTCATCGGATCAAGAACAGTCATGCAGGGATATCACAAGCTCTGAAGAACATCAGAACAAGGTACAGTAGTATATAGCAGGACCAACATCTCTTGGCGACCAATTTGTTACTTAGCAAAATCTTTGTGTATACATATAGGATTATAGCGACCATAATTTCCATGTAAAATATCTCATTCACTTGTAAATATGAAAACCCATTTTACTGATGTTACTTTTTTAATGTTTTTAATAGGAAACATTTTCTACACTAACCTGTCTACAAAGGCCATTTAAGGGATCTACATAATTTAGCCTTTTTATACTGAATAATACAGGATGTAATTGAAGTGCTATTTATAGACAGATTTTGTTATGTGGACTTTATCGTTTTATTGTTTATTTTTAATGTTGAGGTGTGACTTTAAAGTTGCTTTTAGTTTGTGCAGTGAGAACAAGTTAAGAGCTGAATTTTTCCTCTCAATACATGATGCATAATGAGAATTGTTTTATGTTTAGGCGGCGAGTGGTACTTACGGGCTATCCCTTACAAAACAACCTTGTGGAGTACTGGTGCATGGTGGACTTTGTTCGCCCATCCTTCCTGGGTACAAAGACCGAGTTCACGAACATGTTTGAGCGGCCGATCATGAATGGACAGTGTGCAGACAGTACACCTCAAGACATAAAACTCATGCGATACAGAGCATATGTTCTTCATAGTCTTCTCGAGGGATTTGTTCAAAGGTATCATTTTTGGATTGAATTGTATATGAATTTTATTGCACATATAAACAATGGTGACTGTTAATTTTTAAACTTTTAATATTACCCATATGTTATATTTCTGAAGTGCCAACAATGTTTTTATTACATAGGCGAGGTCACACAGTGTTGAAATATGCACTTCCGGCAAAGTTTGAGCATGTCTTTTTGATTCGAATGTCACCAATTCAACGAGCTCTGTACAACAGCTTCATGGGAACACTAACTGAATCAACTTTGTGCGCCTGGGCCAATAATAATCCATTAAAGGCTTTTGCAGCTTGTTGTAAGGTATGTCAGAAAATTTATTCGATACGCTTTTTCCTTTCACAAATAATTAATTGTTTTATTGGTATCAGATGATCTTGCATTCCTTATGAGCCTCAGTCTGGCCAGGTTTTGTGTGTGTGTGTGTGTGTTCCATTGCATATTCCCCTATTATTGGGGAAATGCCAATCATATTCCAGAATGAGTACTTGTAGAAAGACAAAATCATATTGAAACATTGTACTTTAATAAACAATCTTTCTTTGAGATAAACATCAGTCTTCCTGATATAAAAATAAATCTTTTCCATTTTTGTGTCTATGGAAAATTATTAGTTATTAAAAGGTATCAGTTGTGGAATGTTTTGTTTTTGTTTTTGTGATATTTTAGCTGAATCCTGCTTTGACACAAAAAACATAGCTGTAACTAAATTATTGTTTGTTTTCCATTCAGATATGGAATCATCCTGACGTACTGCATAAAGTCTTGAAAAAGCAGGAAGTTGATGAAAACGATCTGGACATTGATACTGAAACTGGAGCTACGACCAAGAAAGCCACTAAAGCAGCTGCTCGGCCGAAAAGCAAATTTGATTTCTTTTCAGATCGCAAAATGGATAATGCCATTTCTTACGAATGGGTAAGAGTTTATGGTTTCTGTCTCCAACATCCTATTTAAAGAGATACTGTTACAGCAGCTGACTTACTAAAGCACTTAAGAAACGATTAACTAAAACATTTTTTATTTGTCCAGACAGATACTGTATCCAACAATGACCATTTTTTATATATTATCCATATCCACCTCATTGTTGATATTTTACTAGGTGTTATTCATTTTTTTCTGCAATGAAATAATTCGAGAACACTCGGCATAGTGGATTTAGAGAACCTGCATTAAACAAAAAAATGGTTAAAAGTAACGTAAATTGACTTTTGCATTGGCATTACAATGATAATGTCGTCAAGTGTACACGTTCATTCATTTTTAATGGCTTGTATTTTCAGTCGACAGACATTTTAAAAGACTACACAGCTGGACTGTTGGAGAATGGCGGCAAGCTGTCTCTTCTTAATTCAATCATCAGAAATGCACTTGCCATTGGTGATAAAATTCTTGTTTTCAGGTAAGCTTGTGTTATATAACTTATTTTATTGTTATTTTTTCAGCAATGTAGTAGGATTTTAGTTAACACAATTCAATGAAATATTATAGATACTGTGCAAGCTTAATTAAATCATCAAACAAGTATTCAAGTACATTGTTACAGAAGGCATAGACAGAATCTGATGTCTGCTTGAGTACCGGTACTTTAGATTTTAATATGAAATGAGCTAACACTAAAGTCTATCAAAACACAAACACAAGAGAAAGATTAATCAAATATACTGTTAGTTTATTGGTACTGTTTGTATTTCTAGAATTGGTTACCTAACTTAACCTGATGAATGATTACTTTTCAGTCAAAGTTTGTTAACACTCAGTGTTGTAGAAGACTTTCTTTGTAAAGAAAATGTTCCTAGACCTGATATGGATGAACAATGGGCACGAAACAAGTCTTATTACCGTAAGTATGTTTACGACTATTAATAGACTTAAGTCTCTATGATCGGAACTGTCCGACTGCCAGGAAGTGTTTTGCTTTCATCTACTTGGCCAGACACAATTTGCATTAATCCAATGGTTGGTTAAAATCTGCATAGGAATTGCGAATGATGTCGCCATACCTGTTTAGAGGGAGAACACTGTGACGATTGGAAGAACCTAGCACCAGCAGACTTTGAACTCTATATCCTTGACAATGCGGAAGTGCCTGTTAAGCAAGTCAAGACAGCCAAAGATACACCCACACAGCCGTCGTCGTTTCCAGGCGAGATGTGACTCACCGAGCCACATATCGTCTCGGTCTAGCTGGCACCGTTCACCAGAACACCACGACAGACGCTGTGCCTCACCCAGTCATCATCATCAATTGCCACTTTGTTGGTTTAAGCATAAATGTTTTGAATAAAATAATTCAAATATTTACTAACAAAATCCAAAGGGAACATACATCTTTTTGTGAAAAGCCGTTTAAAAATTATAGATACTGATAATTTTTTAAAAGTTATGATAATTGCTTTGTAGGGCTTGATGGTAGCACTTCCGGTACCGATCGAGAGAAGCTGATCAACTCATTCAATGAGCCCACAAATGATCGAATCTGGCTCTTTCTGCTGTCAACCAGGTAACCTAATTTGTACGATTAGTCAATCTTTATAAAAATGGTGTATACAAAGACACATTATCATCCATTTTGCTTCAGCACTCACCAGATACACTTTGAAGTCAAAAAGTTTGAAGTGAAGTTTTAGCTTAAGAACTTCACCTGACATAGAGGATGTTTATCATTAGTATGATGATTTGTGTCACAGTTTGGTAAGCAACTATTTAATCTCAACATTCATGAACTGATGACTTTTCAGACAATGGCAATAGACACATTTCTACTATCCTTTTAGCTTTTCTTACTTCACCATTTCAAGCATTATTTTGCCTGATGCTCTCCCTTTACTTGTTTGAATAAACTTTACTATTTTTTTTTATGTGAAAACAATTTCTAAATGGAATATAGTTTTCAGCATTATATAAGCAGCATTTGAGACATTGTTTGAAAGCAAACTGTATTTTCAGAGCTGGTTGTCTTGGTATTAATCTGATTGGTGCAAACCGAGTGATTGTTCTTGATGCATCGTGGAACCCGTGCCATGACTGTCAAGCTGTTTGTCGTGTGTTCCGATTCGGACAGAAAAAGAGTACTTTCGTATACCGGTTTGTGACAGATAACACAATGGAAAAAAAGATATATGACAGACAGATTTCCAAGCAGGGAATGTCAGGTTAATTGATTACTTCGTTATCCACTAGTGTTTTTGTTGCATCTACAGGATGTGTCGTCGGCATTCAGCCATATATATTGCATTTGTTAAATAACAAGCCCATCACATTTTGTTCAGTTTTACATGTAAACAGATTATGCCATGATAATAAAAAATATGTATTATTTATGTTATTTTATTTTTACCTCATTTATTATTAACTATTTAGTTAACCATTTACATAAATTCCGGGAAAGTAATTTATATTCTAACAACTGGCAGCTTTCGCTGTCTACTAAACCATAATTAGCAAGCGCACGAAGATAATTGTAATCGTTTAATATGCCTCAAAAAAGAGTTGTCTTTCCTTTTTTCAACAATAGCGATTGCACAGAGATCAGTAGATTAAACAATGGTAATTTAGATAAAGTAATTTCAAATCGATGAACAATAATGCAATTGTAATCGGGTTTTAGACCAAACTTGTAATCCAAACATGTAGAATTTTACTTTTTGCTTATATTCCTCAATGTTCATTATATTTGTTTTCTCATAAAGGTTTTAAAATTTTTATATCTTGTATCTGGCAGATCGAGTTGTGGACGAACTTAACCCAGAAAACAAGTTTACTTCTAGTCAGGTTGGGAATCTCCTAGTCTATGAGGTTTGTTTTCTCACTCTTAATATATATTTACATATTCACACAGTAAATTAATTTTCTATAAAAAATTCTTTTACAAATGTTATTATTAAAAGGCGCATATACACCAACATGGTTTAATTTCTTTGTGCCAAATTATTCTTGAGTTTATTCCTGAATTTATTCATGTAGATGAAATAATTTTATTTGAATATGAATTTGTATTTTTATAGAGAGAACAACTTGCATTGGAAATGTTTAATTTTCAATTTAGGACAAAGATCTACCACACATTGACTTCAGTGGGTGTGAAAATGAGCATGAGGATCCAGTTTTGGTTAATGTTCTTAATGAACAGGGACAATGGCTTACAAAGGTACATTTGTTGACAATACATATACAGTATACTGTACATCCTGAAATTAATGCGATCATTATATTAATGCGAAAAATGCGAGTGAGAATTATTCGCATTAATAATGTAACGCATTTATGTTAACGGATTGCTACACAAACATGTTAGAAAAAGTATTATATCAAAAGGAAACCACTCGCATTAATTTCATGTCGCATTTTAGTCTGACCACCCTTACTTGCATAAATTTAGGGATGCGTTAATTTCATGATCTACAGTATATATATGTGAAAGAGTGTATTTTCCATTAACTTGTATACTATTCCAAAGAAGCAAACCATTTATTCAATTCGATACTGCACAAAGCTTCCAATTCGATTCTTTTTTGTGGATTTGAAATTTCAAAATGTGGTATATTGACAATCAAACAAAGAAACAATCTGTGCGACGGTCAGCGTGAATAAACAATCAGTAGAACATTAATTTCTGTAGGTGCACCCGATGCAGTAAATATTTATATCTGGTTTGAATATTCCTTCACATACTGCATCCAATAAGACATTTGATTATTCAGTTTTCCCAAGATATTTGAAATTCTAAATCCATTTTCAAATATTCGATTCGATTTTCATAGCAAACAGTAATTTGAAATTTGCACGGCCGTAGTTAATATGTATGTACATTGTGTAGTATTTATTATTAATACATAATTCTAGGATCCTTTCATCCACGAGTCGTTACTGATAGACCGAAAGGAATTGCGTCTCACAAAGCGGGAGAAACGGTTGGCGAAGGAAGGATATGCTCGAGACAAGAAGATGAATGTTTCGTACAGTCGGCCATCTTACACTGCATTCTACCCTCGTGGACCGATGAACCAACAGAACAACGCATTTGTGTACGCTACCATTTCTATTTTACCATCGAAATTGAGTTTTTTAAATTATTGTTTGTTTTTTATAACACATAGTATTAGAGAGCAATTTAAGATGAGAGTTTAATCATATTGCCCATCATTCAGATCTCACCATCCTGATTACGATGGAAAGATAAAGTTTGTTTAATGACACCACCGGAACACATTGATTATTGATCAGCTGTTATTGGATGTGAAATGCAATTATATCGCCATTTTTTCACAGAAAACCCACTTCAGCCACGAAGGTCATTCTTACAGAATAAAACCAAGGGATCTTTTGTGTACTTCCCCATATACAGGACAGTACATACCATAGCCTTTGATGTACTAGTTGTGGATCAATGATTGGAATGGTTGATCCTACGACCTCACAAACACCAACCAGATTTTCTTGCGCTATATTACATCCCACTCCGAAGTTTGTTGAAATCAGATTGAAAGATACATTGACTTCTTATTAACACAAGATTGTATAGGTTATTCTCCCATGAAAAATGTTTCTATGGTTTTAGTGCATTACTTTATATGTTGTATCATGTTGTCACCAGGAGGCCGTATATCAAGCGGATATTTCCATCTCGTCCTGTGGCGAGTGTGAAACCAATGATCTCAACCCCTGTTCCAATGAGATTGAGGATTGCCGGTGAAAAAGGATCTCAGTTCGGTGGTCTGGTGCGTCCTGGCGTCACAGTTCATCAAGTCATTACAACGACAGGTATAGTTTGATTTTAAGAACTCAGAACATATTTTAGTGCTATCACTAGGAATGGATTAAATTCTAGTAATTTACCTGTTAAATTAGAAAATAATTGTATAAATCAATGTTCGTCGAGATTGAGGAGTTCCTCAATCTTGCTCTCACTCCTCTTGTCTTTAAACCATCATTCGCATTTCGCAAGATATACTCTGCTGTCAAAATCTTATCACTTCCACAAATTTAATATGACTTGCCGTCATTAAAGTATGCATAAAATATTGGAAAGAACAGATTTATCAAACGAAAATTATTGATAAATTTTGAACTGAAATATGCATAAAAAGCCACCATTGGCATTGAATAATCTTGCTTCATTTTTGTCCATAATTCATTTGAAATGCTGGATATTGCAGGATATTGCAGGATATTGCATTCAATTCCTGACTAACATCACCTGCCGGACGGAGGCAATTCTGTTACGTTGTCCACTTTAAATTTGTCTCCAACTATAAATCATTTACCATTTTCTGACACCCAATAGCCGATGTCTTTTATCGTGCTGGGGTGTTGTTAAATTTTATTTAATTCATTCATTCCAACAATTATTTATTTATTTAGACATAGTTCTACCTGGAAACAATACTAACACCCAAGCTGGTATGCCAAGGAGGATTCCTGCTGGCCAGAATGTCCTCATAATAAAGACACTGAAAGGTGTCTACATTCGTACGAGTGATGGGAAGCTGTTTGCTGTGCGTTCAAAGAATACAAAAGCTAGTAATTTAGCCTCACAAACAGCATTGATTGCAAGCAGTACCAGTACAAGTACCAGTACAGCTACCCAATCTACAGGTAATCTAGAGTTATTACCGATTTTATATGCATGTATTAGTAATATATAGAATATTACACTCATGCCAAATTCTTTTGTCGTACACATCAATTACTGACCATACTTGAGGGCAATATCTGTTCCTTTCGTCTATAAAACCTAGTATTGTATGAACTATTATCAATAATTGTTTTATTACATGATATTATCAATGAGTTTTGTACATTCAATTGTTTATCAAGAATACAAATGTTTAAAATATTGTTATTGATTGTCACTAAATTGATTAATAAGGCATGTCATTCTAACATAAATAAGTCTCCTATATATTTATTTTATCTTTGTGTCTGAACAGAAATGTGCATATGCTTATAATTTCCCAAAAACTGTTCCAATAATAACCTACTGACGAGCTAAATACTCCATTGTATGATGTCATACAATCTTCTGACATAATGTGACAATCGAACGAAAGCAAAAGTTGATCGTTACAATTTGTAACTGGATCAATGGAACAGAGTTATAGCAATATCATTATTCATGGAAGTCATGGTACTGGTTTTTTACCAATAACAATCCAGTTATATTCTCATTATGTAATAACTAATACGACATAGAAACTTAATATCTTGTATAACTTTTGTAATTACATGACACCGTGACTATTGTTTAACTAATAAAAACCATTATTTTTCTATTTTATAGCGAGATCATTGGCATCGACAACGACAACAGTTTCGACAGCTAGTCAGATCTCCAAAGTCTCCACAATATCGACTCAGGCACAGACGGGCAAAGCACCGGCCGACAACGTAGGATCTGATCTCTTTAAATCAATATTCTCTCAATCCAAAGGTGTTAGCAATCTCCTCAAGTCACAGCAGACGACTACGAACAAAATAACATCTCTTAGTGTTACAGGAGCATCGGGTGGCACTGTGAAGGTGAAAAAAGACACTTTTACAAACAGTCCACTTACAGACTCTTTAAATCAGTACTTAAACTCCAGCCAGATGGATACAAAGCAAGACAGTTCTAGTTTACCAGCATCTGAGGCAGATAGCAGTGAATCCAGTCCACCAGAATCAAAAGACATGGATACGAACAGCAATGCATCGGATTCTCTGTTGCCAAGTGTTGTAACTGCCCGGTCAGAATCATCACCTACATTCAACCTCTCACAGTCGTCCCCAGCTTTACAAAACTTACACTCTCTTCACTCTGAGTCTCCCTCACCTACTCAGTCAGAATCTCGTTTGGCAGGTACGGGGACTGTGCAGTCAGAATCACGTTTGGCAGGTATCGGGACTGTTCAGTCAGAATCACGTTTGGCAGGTATGGGGACTGTTCAGTCAGAATCACCTATGGCAAATCTGAGGACTATTCAGTCAGAATCACCTATGGCAAATCTGAGGACTATTCAGTCAGCATCACCTATTGGAAATCTGAGGACTATTCGATCAGCGTCGCCTATGGGAAATCTGAGGACTATTCGATCAGCGTCGCCTATGGGAAATCTGAGGACTATTCAGTCAGCGTCACCTATGGGAAATCTGAGGACTATTCAGTCAGCGTCGCCTATGACAAATCTGAGGACTATTCAGTCAGCGTCACCTATGGGAAATCTGAGGACTATTCAGTCAGCGTCGCCTATGGGAAATCTGAGGACTATTCAATCGGACTCACCTATGGGAAATCTGAGGACTATTCAATCGGACTCACCTATGGCAGGTATAAGGACTATTCAGTCGGAGTCGTCCATGTTGAATATGTTGAGGATTCAATCGGAGTCATCACTGATGAGTTGTAGATCCAACTCGACTGACTCACTGCTCTTAGACACGGACTCCAGACACTCTGAGGGCAAGTCCCAACCAACAGCAGCAAGTAATGTGTCTGAATCTCAAGACAATTCGGTGAAGTTTGATCTACCTGATGACTTTGATGATGATGATTCAGAATCAGATGAGACTGGTTATTTCAAGCAAGGCAATCATAGACCTTTACAGCCTGACCTTTTCATGGGTGATCAAAATTATGGATTTTCTTATCCGTATCAGGACTTTCATCATCAGATTCCTAACATTGGCCATACACAGGATGCATGGCAGCCTCTGCAACCAAGTGAGTTATCTTTTGTCTATTTCTTTAAAAATTGTAGAAATTTAAAGATATATTCAGGTTAAAAAACAAACTTTTTAATGGGAACTCACTAGGCTACCACATATCGAAAGTTTGGTAATCCAGTACCACATTCACGTAGACCCAAAAGTGAATTTATTTTTTTTCAAATATCTACACTTCTACAAAGCTGGTAAAAACATTCAAGTTGCTTAAAAAATATTTAAAATATTGTATTAACACATTTATTTGGTCGACCTACAGGGAAGCTTATACCGTACAGGGATAAGAGATTAACATGTGTATGTCCAAAAATGGCATATATGCTGTAGGCATTGGTGATTATTACACTGTTTTACATTGCTCTCAAACGAGGTGTTTCACAGTACAGTTCTTAACAGTGATTAATTAGGCATTCATTTATGTGGATGCCCAGATTGCTCAAACCATTAAAACTCCAGACTATGAAATGCCATGGGAATCAGTGAAATAAGTTTTTGCTTTATAGTTCAGATTTTTTCAATTTTCCTTTTTATGTACTCATCCTGATATTATATGCTATCTCCCCTTTTCCATGTAATTACCAACAGCAAATTATTTCAGTATGTATACATAATTATATTTAATCATAAAAAACATACATAATTATATTTAATCATAAAAAACATTATTGCTTTTGTTTGATTTTAGCTTCTACAAACAACTCTAATAAGTCGGCTCATTCAAGTATCAATGGAAAGAAACAAAGGAAAATTAAACCTGCTGTTAAACGTGTGCCAGACGATGACTTGTTTGGAGGCTTAGAGAGGATATCACCATCAGACAGCCCATCATCACAACAAGAAGACCACAACAACGCACCTCTTTCAGTTCCTCCGAACCCATTCTTAGCAGCCGGCCTCGGAGGCTACACATATCCACCGTTCATGACCTCCAACCCTGGTATGGGATACCAATCCAACTACTCAATGGGAATGCCAGGACAAGTCTCAATGATGCCAGGTGGTCATCCTGGCATGTATGGATCGGGATTGGGACAAGGCTACACATCACCTGTAATCAGCCAAACTATGTCTTCAACATCCAGCACAACTAGTAGTAGGCACGGTAATCCTGGACATTCAGTCGCATCAGGTGGACACAACAGCCATGTTCCTTTTGGGATGCCGTACCAGCAAGGAATGTATGGTTTTACACCGCCAGCACAAATGTCCTACCCTCCCATGGCTCCCTATATGATGCCAGGAGCCAGCACAGCACCCATGTACATGCCAATGACAATGCCACCTATGATGAACCAATCAATGAATTATCCCCAACAGCAAATGAGCCACATGAATCAGTTTTCAAACAATAATAACCCTAGTCAGGAGACGAACACAAATTTACAGAACACACAAAATTCCACTTCCAGTCCGGTGGATCAAGGTGATTAAAGTTGTAGAAGCGCGAATGCTGTTTTATCTCCTGTGTTTTCCCATACATGTCTCGACGTTTTTTGAGTGCAATGTTGTGTGTGTGTGTGTGTCGATGTGTATAATATAATAATAGTATTTGACAGTTATTTTTTATAGATAACAATTCAAATCAAGACATGCTGTGCATGTTTATTATTTTAAAAAATAAATGTGTTGTGACAATACAAAGAGACTAAATTTGTACTTTCTAGAGATTATTTATTTGATAAATATATTCAATGATTGTTACGTGTGATGTTATTAGTAATTACTGTAGTGTCGAATAATCATGAGATAGTAGTGTAAAAAGAAAACATGTTTGTTAGTGAAACCTGCAACTTTTAAGTTTTTAGAAACAGGATTTAACCCATTGTACAGCAATTGGGTAATTGCAATATTTTGTGTGTCTCGTTTTACCATATCATGTTATTGTGTCCTGGCCACATGTTCACCTCCTCTATCAAGATTAGGGCATCTGATTAGTATGGGAGTCTATGTTCAGGGCCGTTTTATCACAGATGTGTACTTAAATAATCCTACGATGAATGTGTAAATGGGTACTTCATTATATTGACTAGTCCACCAGTATAAAACACATTTATACAATATAAGCTGGTTCGGATCATGAATAATTAATGCCATTAACAAATGTATTTATGCATTGTAAGTTTTATTTATTATTACTTCGTCATTGGAACCAATAGTCCATGCGCATATACTTTGATCAATTGTTTTCTTTGTTGCCGTGCATATGTTGACACTCAATAGCCTCAATGCTGTGGGAGTCATTAATCACCCATTCATTCTGTTGGCGTGCAAAAACAGTCGCGATACAATTGTCGATCAAGTCTTCGCTAATTTCCAATTACTCATGAAGATGTAAAAAAAGGAAGCCTATTTTCTATTCTCTTAATTAACAAATTAATCAATTTTTTTGGTCACAAAGTTATATCTTCTAAGTAACGTCATTACCTGTTAACTTCTATTAGATGGCTATCTTCCTGTTTCACAGTATAACCCAGTCAAATACTTCCCAAGTTTATATGCATGTAGCTAATTAATTAGGTCAGTGACATATATTTATTTGTTCGTATTATTACAAAGCAATTTATTTGTTTAGTGTTAAAAGGTTTTGAGGAAAGCAATTATGCTTATTTTATCGTTCAATCAGTGAAATTACTAATATTACTCCATTTTCATTCATGTGCAATAAAATAAAGAGAAGTAATAGTAAATTATATATTTTAGCTTACGATATTAATTTCATGCAGAAAAACAATTTTAAACATACAACTGTATATCAATATTTTTTAATTGTATAACACAAAATCTAGGTGAGGAAGGGGTAAAATTCAAAATTGGATTGCTTTTCATGTAAAAACATCTCTATATCAAAGTTACTTTCAAATTTGATTTTAAAGAATAAAACACGAGATAAAAGTATTTGATTTTTAATCTAGTCGAAATGATAAAATATTAGTATTTTTGTCTAGAAACTCCTTTTTAATAATCCAGTAATAGTAATTTGCTGATGTGTGGTCAAAACAGTTTTTAATTCTATCTGTGATAGCAAATTAAAGCAAGTTCATTTTCTATAATGTAACAAGATATCGGTTTATGTATCACTCTCATCATTTTCAGTTTCTCAGTAGTTTAAATGTGGTGCATATAAAAACTTCTTTTTCATCATGTCATTTTAGATGACATAATTGGGTTTTTATATAGCAAAATATTTTTTATAATATAGAATGTGTTCTATAGTTTTCTATTTGCAATATTTTAAATTAACAAGTATTGGGCAATGATGTCATCTTCTTATGTTTGTTTCTCATTTTGTGTATTCCTGGTACATGTGGTTACATGTATATTATAAACAAACACATGCTAACTATCACAAAACTTTCTTATCTGTAGTCTTTTCATTCTCATGAAACATTTAGATCTTGATGTGACCAATACATGAGTTCCATACTCGCATTTATGGCGTCACATTTACATTGCTCCAATTCTGCTTTATGTCAAATTACCTGTGTGTCCAGTTACTTTTAATGATGTTGTTTCTCCATGTCTCAAATTAAGGGACTGTGCTTAATTGTCAATGCGTTTCACAATCCAAATGATGTTCAAAAGGGGTGTGGAGAGTTTTATGTTAGGATTAGATGGGGTTGCGAAAAAAAATAAAATTGTGCAGTCCCTGAAGATGGTGGCATCCATGATGGATAGGTTTTTTTGTGTGAAAGATTTGAAGAATATGAGACCTATTGAAGTAACTAACACATTTTCATTTTGTTATCATAAATAGAACCTATTTTCAGCATTTTTGATATTTTAATCAAAGCAATTTATGTTAGTTAAAGAAATTGATCAAGGATACATATTTATGTAAAAAGATTCACTCAATTCTAGTTGATCATACGGAGGTGTATAATACAGATACTAAATGAACTTTCATATTATTATAAATTAATTGCTTTTTAATCTCGGTGGTGATTCAGTTCCTAATATTTAAAAATTATATTAGTACTGAAAAATATGGCAACAAATTGTAAATTGATGGACATTCTGACTTAAAGTTACAGTCTCATAGTTGCAAGTGCTATATTTCGCTATTTTAATATGTATTTGTGATATACAACTGCAAAT
>JAULBR010082377.1:0-13717 GCA_032355825.1 Melanodrymia aurantiaca
GCAACTGTTCATTTCATATAATTTAAGTTCGTTTTTTGGGGTTTGTAAGAAATAGAATAACACACTTATGCCCGTTATAGATCGGTTTCCTCACAACTCGTGTTTTCCATATGTATCTAACTCGCTTTCGCTCGTTAGATACATTTGCAAACCACTCGTTGTGAGATAAACGATCTCTAACGGGCATTCGTGTGTTATTCTCTATATAAACAATAGCTGCTTTTTATTACACAATCTGCTATCTATATAAATGTAATGCAATACAAAATCTTCATTCACAGACTGCAGTTGATTGATCAATACAACGGTGATCCGGATATCTTCGTCTTCTTGCTGTCTACACGAGCAGGTGGCTTGGGAATCAACTTGACGGCAGCCAACGTGGTTATACTACACGACATTGACTTCAACCCGTACAACGACAAACAGGCCGCCGACCGGTGCCACAGACTTGGCCAGACTAGGTATGTTAACTCTTTAGTTTACTGTATCCTGGAATACAATGCAACAAACGAAAGGGTATTCCAGGATAAGTATACTATAGAAAAGAACCTTTATTCAAAAAAGGTTAATGTTTGTTTTATTTCCATTCATCTCCAGTATCACCGACTTGGCCGGACTAGGTATGTTAACTGTTTTATTTCTGTTCATCTCCAGTATTGCCGACTTCGTGAGATCAGATAAGTTTATTTCCATACCTCTTCGCTTTGGTGTGTTCCAGAGCATAAACCTTTCTGTACGTATATAATACATTCTTTGATGTACATATAATCCTGAAAGTCTGCTTCTAATGATTCACAATATTTCACTACATAATTATGTCTGTTGATAAAGATGTTGACTTACTTGTTGTGCATCACTTCAGGGAGGTGTCTGTGATCCGCTTTGTAACCAATGACACCGTTGAAGTGGCCATGCACAGATGTGCTGTCGACAAGCTCAACCTCGAGAAGGATGTCATATCCAGAGATAGTGGTTAGTAGACTGCCAACTCTTCAACACTCAATACATCACCTTGTTTGTTAGGTGTAACACATCAATCTAAGTGCCATTTTCAAGCTGAACATTATAATAATAACAGCCCCTTCCCACTGTATTATTTTTTTGGTCCTTTTTTAAAATTCAGCTTCCATATATCACTGTCTTGGATAATTCGTTACCTGATTAACATAAAGTCGTAAGTGACATGTTGTTACCTTGTCAGTTACGACCTTATCTTAATTAGGTGACGAATTATAAAAATAATGGTTATATAGGGGCTTGTACAATTTTGGCTACTGGGGAAGTGTTTTACTTGCCTATCAGATGTTTGATTACAATCTACTTGTGTTTGAAATATTGTAGGTTTCACAAGTGTTTACAAGTGACAATCGGTTTTACACAGCAGGCAAATAAAACACAGTGTCTATTGATTTAAGGCCCTTACAACTTGCAATATGCTCCTGTCATGGACAGAACTCTGTGTCATGGACAGAACTCTCTGTCGAAGTCAGAGGTTGTGCTCATGACAGGTGTGCTTGAACAGTTCTGATGGGAGCTCCCTAAAAAATATCCAACTCAATCCTACATTACACTCACAATAAATCAAACAGCTTAGTTACGCAGGTGTGGAGTAGTGGCCCACAGCTCTGTATGACTGGGGAAGCCTCTATATTCAAATGTCACCTGTTGTTCCCTTCCCTCTGTCTGTATTATCATCTGATGTTGCATTTCATTTCTTCAGCGGTTCACTTACATAATTATCTGGAGTAGCCTACCACACTGAGTTAAATATCTGTAAACATATATTTATTTCTATTTTATAGGTAACGATGATGAAAATGCAACAGATGTTCTATCATTATTGAAAGAGGCATTTGGGAAAATAAAGAAGTCTACAACACAATCTTGACGAATATCCTATTTAGGAAAACCAACTTTGATGTTATCCGGTCACCTGTATCTATTGTGTTCGAGTCGAGATTATGTGAAGCGTTCGTGTGTATGCTCTGTATGGGTTATAACAGGAGACGCTCTGTATGGGTTGTAACAGGAGACGCTCTGTATGGGTTGTAACAGGAGACGCTATATGGGTTGTAGCACCAACAGGAGATGGTGAAGAGAGTTGAAAACACTTCAGTGCATAGAGGTGCTAGTCCGATACAGCCATGATGATCTGAGTTGATACAGTGATATGTTTTGACTGAACAAACGAGAATAATGCAGCTTGTTGTGCTAAGAGTGCTAGACATACGACTGTTGCTGAGAGTGAAGAACGTACACTTTGTCTTATCCAGCTGAAGCCGGTGGAATTTTGTTTTGGTTCTCTTGTTTTATTGTTTACATGTGCAATGTGACTGTAAAAAGCTGTATTCTAGTTCAATACACATCTGACTGAATGATTGATTACAACACGGGGAACAATGCATTCATTTCACTGGCTGATCATTCCTAACAAATGGGGTAACAGTTTAATGTAGTACGTTAGAATGTATTTTATTGTAAAATTTGTTACAGTCACTGATCAATGATATTTTTGGTAAATTACATGTAGGTCTGTGACTACATTTTAAAATTTAGTTGACTATGCGACATCTTCTGTGACTTGTTTTTATTACATTCAGTGTTTTGGTGTACAGTTGTGGAGCAACACTAAATTAGATGCATGCAGTGATGTAGATACACTTTTATGTTGGGTTGGGGTGGGTGTGTGGGATGAGTTCACTCAGTTTTAAGTTCATATTTGGAGTAGGATTCACATATTAATTAACCCAAAAACATCTGCTGAGTGCTATATAAATTATACAGTCATGCTAGTGTTAGAGTGATGCTCCTGGGTTGGCCACTAACGTAGAACCAATTTTTTCATTTACACACTAATTAATTAATATTCACTTTATCTACACAAAATAGCTGTTGTATTCACTCGTTAAATTTTGGTACAGGTATTATTTTTGGATAGGACAAACCACAATAGAGTGAGACTCTCCCCTCCAAATCACTCACCATTGGGACCAAGTAAAACGTTTGCTTTGTTGGAGCGCTCAGTTGGTAACGGTTTCACAATTTCAACTAATTTACTGCATTATGTTCATAAACATTTCACTATAATGAATTAATTTTTCATTCAAGGAGTTTGGGTGAGGAGGCATGAGAAACTTTCGAAACAGCCAATTTTTACAATCATGATAACTCAAATTTATTTAGGGATAGTCTCCCCATTTCTTTTATATCTGTCAATTTATAAGCAAAAATAAACATGCACAATCTGTATAAATTAATTCGTGCGAAAGTTAGCACATGTTTAATGCTGTTCATAAGTTGATAAATGTAAGAAAAAGAGATAACCCACAAGTTTGACTATTTAAATGTTTGCTCGTTCCTGCTTATGGCATATGAACTTTTTACAATAGTTGAGCATTGTAATGTTCAAATTTTAAACAACTTCTTGCACGTGTCTGAAGAATCACACTGACCAATGGGCAACCTCGTTTCAAGTTGACCTGATATAACCAGGATACTTGCCCATCCACATTAATTTTCTCTTCTTTTGCAGCCGCCATTGAATGAATTTACAACTAAGTTGTTTCTCTAAATTTGCATGTTCAACTTTTGGTTATTATGTATATCCCGTTATTTTTTCATGAGTTTCATCACCTATCTATTTTGCATTATTTCAACTGATATCTCCATTTTGACCAGGCTGAGAGAAAAAAAGTTACCCGTTTCCTATTACATCCTGGAAAAATATATGGTAGGTACATGTAGATAGGAAAAACCTTTTATTTTGGAAAATAATTCTATTTATGAATATTAAATAGGTGTTGACAGATGTTAATAGTTTTGAAATGTTTTCGTGGAAATCGATGTTATATTAACAAAATGTTTTGGAAATACGAAAAAAGATTTAGGGTCGGCAGGTTCAAATTAGTGTCGGTCGGGTAACCAGAAACAAACGATATTTTATGATACGCCTTACACCAATAATGCAGTTGTAATTATGAGGTATAACACATGTGTATATGATTATGCTCAGTTTAGACAGGTAATATCAACAGCTTTCTGGTGAAACCAACATTAGAAAAAGTGACTGGAAATGATTTAAAGTTTTCACAAATACATGTATGATAAGTTTCACTTGAGCTTTAAGCAGTTGTAGTCACACCATCACATGGGTGTTTATTGTTCTCACAAATATTTACATGTAATTATTATATTTTATGTTGTCAAATATATTCATCACTAATGTCTTGTGTGTGTACGAACAATACATCAATGTCTTATTTTATTTGACAAATATACTAGTATATTATGTATATGTATATATAAATCACAAACTATTGTAAAATGTGTAATATTCTGGTGTCTGTAATTTTCGTATTTGTAATTTAACCGTGAAAATTACAATAGCGTGAATAATTACTAGTAATGATATCTATTGAAAAATATATCAATTTGTCTTTTGTAATGCAAAAATTACGCATAGCGAGTTGATAGTTTTTTTCTAATCGCAAAAATATATAGCTGGGAATATTATCCGTGTTACAATACAAACACCATGACCTACAATGAATATCATTTGTTTACCTTGTATTATATATACATGTGTATATTTATTTATATTGTATATAACTATTGCCTTTTGTCCAAGATTAATTTATGGATTTCACAGCCTTGTCATTGTACATATGCTTCCAGATACTTGTAATGGTTTAACATTTTATAAAAAAAAGTCTGTTTCAATTGAAGTTTGTGAAATGTATTGATGCGGTATGTTATCAGTGTATGATGTTTAATAAGTTGTGGTATACATATCAACATATGTATGTCAACTGTGTTGCAAATTGGGATTTTTCAGTATAAATATTAAAGAATTTCAGTCAAGAGTAAAGGAGGGAGTAAGCTCCATCTTTAATCTTTATGTATTAATTTTTGTTTTAAAATGTAAAAAATGTATCTTCAGTTATGTGCACATAGAATTACAATTAAATGGTATCATTTATTAGTAGAAAAACACAATTATTCTAAATATATTACCGGGTAATTAAGAAGGTAATCAGCTTGAATCTTGTGTAAGGTGGATTCAATCATTTATTATATTATTGTAGGTTGAAACAGTTATTTGTTTCTTTCGAATTAGCATTAGAGTGGTTAATTGACTACAGGTAGCCTAGAGATGTGCAAGTTTAATTGTGACATGGTTGGTAGTTCGATAGTTCTATTCACGTAGTCTGTAGTAGTTCAGTTATTGTAGTCCTATTTGACAAACTGGAAGCATGATCGTATTATTAAGTGTATTACACGCTTGATTAGAAAGAGAGAATAATTGTTGATTGTGTATTAACTGTAGGACTGAATATCGACACGATGCACGGGCTGCTTACCACAACCGAATGCTGGCTGCCAACGCCGGCAAGGGAGATTACCCAAAAGTTAGAACATTCCTCAAAACTGTGTCGAGTACAAACAGTGTATACAAGGATTTGGAAGCAGCAGAGCGCTTGTGAGTATAATTAACTATGGTACCTTACCATCAAATATATACATGTATATATATTTATTATATACATAGCCATAAAATATATAGATCTACAGACACTGTAAAAATGATATTCAGTGAAGTCATATTTTCACTGTTTTTGAGTTACAGTAAAAATATAGAAATGGTATTCACATTTTCCATGCGGACACATTACGTCATCTGCGCTTGCAACGTATGACGTCACTTTCACTCATTCTGTTTAAATGCGTATCAACGTAGACTTCGCAATTCGTAAAAATATGGTTTTCACACATAACTCATTGACATAAAAATCGTATTCAACAAAAAACATGAAATAGCCTCTATATATATTGTATGTTCAATTTGTACCCTTTAAATTTATTTTAAAAATTAGTTCATGAACAGGTAAATGTAGTAATGCATCGGTCAAACACAATACCTATACTAGATTTTAAGACCGATAATACTGGTTATAATTGTTTTTAAGAGTTGCATAATTACTGCTATAATAGTTTTTATATCTGTGCTACACTACGTTTTAAGATTAACACAATACCTGTACTATACTAGTTTTAAGAGATCTTTGTTGAAATAAGAAATTTAATAGTAGTAGAGTGCTTGTGAAGAATGTGTAAATTGTGTTGATGTCGGTTGCAATAAATAGAATATATCACCATAATTATATGGAACATCCCTTGTCAGTGATTTAAATATTACATTTCACAAAATTATAATTTCTATTTAATTATATCTATGTATCAGTTTTTCATTGATAGAAATTTTGTAAGAGGTTGTGCAAAAAATATATGGTTCATTACTAATTTAAAATAAATAAAATTGACAGAAATTCTTTTTTGAACCTTTTCTTCTTGTAATACCAACAATATTAATGTAAATGTTATATATTTATTATTCTGTGTACATACTGTATACATACAGAAAAAAGTATAGTCACTTGCATAAATGAAATGATCTTAATACTAATAGATGTAGTTTAAAAGTGATGATGTTACACTTACAATATCATTATATTTCATTAACACTGTAATATACTTTTAATTATTGTTCCCTAGATTCCCAGTTTTGATCAATGTTATAAATATATGGAATCCTTTTAAAAACATCCATTTTCATTCTTCCCTTTCTTACCCATAATCCACTTGAATGCTTTATTTTTTGTTTACCTTTTGTATCACAAACCTTTAATTTAATAGCTTAGACTACCTTAATTTGTCTTATTTTATCCATCAATTATACAGATATTTGCTTACCATCTGCGTGAATAGTAAGATAGAGCCTAACCAGTCCTACCCAGTCCTACCCAGTCCTATCCTTGGCTTTAAACCCCATAGCAGATCCATTATCCTTGTGTGGTCACACCCTCGCCCGTCTTCAATACATTCATAATATTGATAATCTATATCTTTTTTATTCGCATCATTCAATTACAATTACCCAGGAAGAAACTGAAGTAAGTTGATGCATAAATAATATTTGTTAATATTTTTTGTGAAAAAATGTATATAAAAATATGTACGATATAAAATATATTTAAAAAGATCATTAGTTCTGCATGTAAATGTAATAAGTATAACAGTATTGCCATTAAATATAACTAATGCAAATTGTTTGTGCTTTACTCAAGGCAGACAAACTACAATGTCGGAATGTAAAATTAATGTGTTTGTACTATCAACTAGTTTATGAAATTCTGTGATGCATACTCTATGTTTTGAAATTAATGTCCAACTGTTAATGATTAATTAATAATTTTATTAATCAATCAGCTTGTGCTAATTTTGCATCATTAAGATGATTAAGCAACTTTTATCTCGTTAAGAGTTAAAGACACAAGTGCCTGTCCACAATGAGAATTGTGCCTGTGCTTATCCTAATACATATCTACTACTGTTACTGCACGAGAGAACTACCGGTAGATGGTTATTCATGTACTTAATCATACAATGAATACCGGTACACATAATGATGAACATCATATCAATAGATACATTTGTTGGATGTTTTAGATAATGCTATGACCAAGGAAATTAACTATCTAACCTACTCTAGCCCATTTACTTTCCAATGGGAGGGTGGGTAGTGGGTAGAAATGAAATGTGTTGTAACTCTTTATTATAAATTTCGCAACAAGTCTGATGTTGGTAATGCAGAGGTTAACTTTGATAATACATGTAGATGTAATTGCAGTACTTTTTTATTAGTGTTTGATCTGGTATCAGCATTAGTTTGAGAAATTAACTTTTTGATTTTACAAACAAGGTACAATGCGAGTGGTAAGGTGGATATTGGTGATCTGACATGGGAACAGAAAGAACGCGTTCTGCGCTACCTATTTGCCAAGATGAACGGAGCGAACACAGGACCCCCACAGCCTCCACAGCTCCAATCCATCAAACACTCACAGGACAATCTCAGTATTACACAAGAAGTAGAGTAAGTTTAATTTAAATAATTATTACACAGATGAGTATACAAATTTTGCTATCTTTAACGGAATTGATGACAACAAACATATTTACTATCGTACAAGCAGTGTACTGCGTCAACCATTATTTACATTAGCCACGAGGAAAACATGCGGGGTATTGTTTTGTGTAACCTCCCTAGGGGGAGACAGAGGCTGTTGGAAAACTTGTGACGTCACACCAGGTCATCGCTATGTGGAATTAGATGGCTTTTTTTATTTGTTTGTGAGGTTATGGTGCAATAGCTCAACATAAAAATGGCGTTCACTGCACAGGGCTCTCCCACGCATCAATATCTCAATAACTATTTAAACTTTACTTTGGACAACACTTACAATTTAACTCACTTGACACACTGAATCAAGAATTTCTCCCTCATTTAATAGCTCGGTCTCGCTAAGGCTTGGAACAGACATTAATTTCAATCGGGAGATAATCCACCATTGCTTGTTACTAGCAAGTCATTGTCTATGTATACATTCAATGTGTATACAATTTAGTATTTTGTCTTATATCATGCTGTATGTGGACAGAAATGTAATCCTATTTTGATAATTACTTCAGGGTACAAGAAGATGACCAGACATTCTTGACTCAAGCCAGTGTTTCGGACCAGTTTCATAAACATCCTGTTATTCCACAAATTACTCCTTCAACCACATTCGGTGAAGAGCTCGCAACATAACAAGGCTAACATCTCAGATGACATTTTGTGATATAAACATTTTCATTTATTAGTATTATTTATTTCTGTGATAGTATGCCAAAATCGTTTTGTGTTGTTGGATTTTCGACTTGGGCAACATTGTGTAAATAAAAGCTGCTTTTAAAAAATATAAGATTCAATTTTCCAAGTGACTATTTGTTCTTAGCATGTGTTAAGCAATAATTGACGAATAATTTTCACATAAAATTAAGGATCGTTACTTCGAAATAGATAAAAGTTTAAAGATGTGTAGATTTAGAAATATGTAAACATTGTTTTTATATGGTTGATGACTATACTTCAAACAAATAAAAGGTTGTAAGCAATATAAGTGGTTTTGTTTTTTGCCTTAAAAATCACTTTAAAGTGAAAGATCTGACACACCAGCAATTATGCATATTTTCAGTGTTAATTACATATAATGCCAGTAATTAACATTAAGCTGTCGTTTCACAAATAGACATAATAACTCATTTGTATGACAAATATTTATTCAAACATAAATAATATACACATATTACACACAATGCATCCCTCAAATACATGCATATCTACACATGAAAACAACAGCAAGTATGTTATGCAAGTCCTTTACGACAGAACGCAATTCTTTTCTCAATATGCTGTCTGTTTTGTAAGAGGAAATGATAACACCATGTTTGGCAGTAACTAAAAAAGGAATATTTGGTTTATTCTCCCAACGTATATATATTTAATTCAAAAGTAAAAACCTAGTGAAGGCCACTACTTGGACAACTACAAGACAACTCCAGAGGAAGCTTGTGATATTCGAGGTGAACTACAGAAGGAAACATTCATCACTGCTGGCATCCAGTATGGACAACAATCAAAAACAAATTCCATAATTGTTTACGGGTAAATGGTAAAACTCGATGAACACGTACTTTAACATGACTCGGCTCGTTGGCAATTTATTGATAATTAAACTAATTCTGTCGATATAGGTACCAGTATCTTTCACAATATTCAGGTATATTTTTCTTATTTTTGTAAAATCGATACCATCAACCATTTCATCTTTCCAATATATTAAAAATACTCTTGTGTTGCATGGATGGTATGGAGTCGGTTTTTTGTCTCTTGGCTACTGGGTTCTGAATAGCAGATTTCCTCTTCTTAGTACCGTCGTCAGATTCTGATACACACTGCAAGAACCAAGTTCCCAAGTTCATAAATATATTATCTAATTTACATTCATAAATTTTTATTAAAAAAAACTCCCACTAAATAGCAATTTATATGTTTTCTACGGATTGATTATAAATAACGAATGTTCTTTAATGTGTATGCCTTTTTTTGAGAGCTGTCAGTATTCAATATCGATCGATAAATTTGTCTGTAAAAGGCCTGATTTTTAGATGTATTTTTGAGTGCAACACAGTGAATTGAGGAACTGATCAGCATTTCTGACAGTGAAAGTGATGGAAGGTTTGAGAGATTTTTATGGTTATTGAATAGTTCAGGGTTGTTGGGACATGTGTTGTGAAATAGATGAGGTGAATGATTTTGATGACGGTGAGAGTGAGAGTGGGAATGTAGGGTTATGTGTGGGGAAACTCCACACTAAATGTATACGAGCATGACCGATTTTCAGACATTATGTTGTATTCTGGTATTTTTAATTCCTGTTACTACCAACAACAAAAAATTTACAAAATAATATTTATTTCCTTTAAGAAAATTGTTTTTTGCATTAGTTATTTTAGTTTTATTATGTGATTAAAATTGGTACACTGTCAAATTAGTTTTCAAAATTAATCCTGTACGGTTGTGTTAAGGTTAAGAATAGATTATGGATCTGTATAGACCAAGTGTTATTTTGTCACAGCCAAAAGATATTTATATATAACAGAAAATACATTCACATGTAAAAACCAAACTAAAAGCAGAAACTTTTAATATATTATTTATTTTGAAAACTAATTAGGCCCTATAACAAAATAGAAATAAATATTATTCGTCATCACAACTGAACTGAATAAGTTAATATACATTAAGTGAAAGTGATAAAACCAGTTGCTATGGTTGTGAACACGTGGTTAGAAGGGAGATGTTTGGTAGGGAAGCTTGCTGCAACAAGAGTAAAACAAAGTGTAATTTACCTCTGATTTTAAATGTGCTTTATCTGGTGATAAGACTTGAAAGAGGAAGTTTTTCGAACTGGTCGGTCCGGTTGGATTGACGGCAAACTTGGACCGAGCAGCAATCTGAGCTAAAGCCGCTTTACTGCGATTCAAGAAAGAACCTTTTCGAGAAATCTGAAACATCATGCAAACACAATATCTTTAAATCAAGATAATTATGTAAACTCGTGTAATAAATAGACAAATATACTGACATTTTATTAAAAGATGTTTTTGTATTTTATGTTAACACATGCAACTACTTGTTGCAATATTTGAACTATAGGATCACCAACACAAGAGTAATGTGAAAGACAGTACCTACCAGTCTTTGTTAACCATTAGTGGAACAGTGGTCAGCATCTCGAGCAGATTCAAAATCAGTATCTACCAGTCTTGAACATGACAATATAAGTACTACACCACAGAGACCGGTCGACAGTAATTCCAGGCTATCAACGAGATTGACAAATCACCAAAACATTTCTATAAGCTTTTGAAATAAAACAACAGTTACTGAAATAACAAGCTGTGTTTTATACTGAAATTACAAGCTACATGTGTTTTATACTGAAATAACAAGCTACATGTGTTTTATACTGAAATAACAAGCTACATGTGTTTTATACTGAAATTACAAGCTACATGTGTTTTATACTGAAATTACAAACCCCGTGTTCTATACTGAGATAGGCCAACGTGTTGGAGAAAAATGACACCACTCTGCAACAAGGAACTTATGGTGAGTTGTACACACAAGTAACACTTACACTGGGCTTTGAAATCTTGGCTGGACTTTTATTTGGCTGCTGTGGCTTCTTAAATTCTGTTTCGGTCTTCTCAGTTGAAACTTAAGAATTTAAATAAAGAAAACCAGTATTAAAAAGATTAGGAAACTAGTTTAAATGCAAATCTCTTATACAATGCACCGTATAAACCGAAATCTCTCAACCATATCAATTTCCTCGTCCAAAATTCATTTATAGCACTAGAAATATATTTTTATTTACATTGTTTAATATTGTAAACATCAAAACCCCATTCATTTAAGACATGTCTAATTATTATAGGCTTGTAACAAACTGACTGTTTCGATTTGAAAATTAATATATTCTTGGTGTTTTACTGTTATGGGGTTAATAAATTAGTGTGGATGTTTTTCGTTTTATAGAAAGTTACCTTGTCGTAACAAGAAATTTTTCCCCAACTTTAAAAACTGACTGTCCTCGGTTTGAAGTTCTTCTTTTTCCTAAAAAACAAAATGACAAAATTAAGGAACTGTAATTTTCATAATGGGTGGATAAAATAAAATTCAAAACTGGCCTTGTTGGTGTAGTTAGGTTCCTAGGCTTACGGTAGGTACCAAGTTCGGAACACATCAGATGGGATGTTTAATGTTAGTTGTGTGATTGCATTGCAAGTCTCAATGACGTTGTTCGTAAGTTGTATAATAAAGCCAGTGTGTGGAAAAGTGTATATAAAAGTTATCTTGCTGCTGATTAAAGAATACAGTTATGTACATGTATATTTCACTTGCATGACATCAAAGAATGTGAATGTACTAATTATTTTCTTATGATACTGAACCTGGTGCAATAATGCAATTTCCTTAAATACTTCCAAAAACTAGTCAGACTGAGGCATCATACTCTGGACCGCGAGCCACACTGATATATCAATTATATTAGGCTACATACCCTTTGTTCTTCCAAGAACTTTTCTCTTTCGAATCTTTCCATTCTCCACTTTAATTCATCGGCTGCGTTTTCTTCCTCGTGTCCATCATCATCCGACTGGTTGCCAAACATGTCGTCCTGTGACTCGTCATCTGTCATGATTTCACCAAAATACTTCATCACAATTTTAACATCTTCACAATTTAACACTGTCCTTTTATAGCAGAAATATTTGAGAGTTGATTTTATACGAAGAATAACAAAGACCAAAGGAAATTGCCAATAAAACTATTTTGTTTTATCAACAAAAATACTACCTGTCCTATGATATTAAACTTTGAAATAATGAAATAATCTAAGGTTCCACTTGATGTTAAAACGGTAAAAGAGGAAGTATGTTGGAGGTAATGTGCAGTGCATGATTCGCGTGTCCGTTAATGCAGCCTTATGCTGAAGAGTTGTTGTCGTTTTGAAGACAGGGAAATAAGGAATATATGGACAAGCAAAATTGTAAAATACTACTCGGGTATTAATTTTTCTTTTGCAGGAGTATACTTTACCATTCCTACATGGTGGTCCACCCTCACCTCCCCTCAGCTGTGTCTTACCCCTAGCGCTTGGGGAGTAGAAAGACATTGAAATCATGTGACTGGAAGTACTGCATAGAGAAGTCTATTCTGTTTTAAATTACGAAGCGCACACACCACCTGGGGTGGAATAGCAATTTGTTAGGAATAACAAATGTATACGAAAGAAAAATGTTATAAAGTTATCTTTAACTTCTGTTGGTAGCTTAACAAAACCGAAAGAATGGTTACCCCCGTTGTTCCACTTGAATCGTCTAGTTCTGCCCTTGCCATCAGAGTAGAGATCTCCGTCTGGCAGATACATCTCCTGCAGACGCATGATGTCTCGCTTGTCTTCGTCTATAGTCCGCTTCCTGTAAACAGCAAGTAACTCACTTTCTATAACTAATTCATTACAACTCAGAGGTGAGGGGTGGTTCTGTTTCTTTCAGTTAACTCTGGTTCTATTCGAATCCCTAGTTGTATTCGAATCCCTAGCTCTATTCGAAACCCTGGTTCTGCTAGAGATCCAGGTTCTATTATTTGAAATATGCTTAAGTGACAAAATTAACAACATTCTTGTTAGTTAGTTAGTTAGTTATAAACTATTTACGTGCTTATATCCAATTAAGGTTCAAGCACGTCTGTCGTGGTCAC
>JAULBR010082388.1:0-10006 GCA_032355825.1 Melanodrymia aurantiaca
AGTAGCAGGTTTCCTCTATCATACTAACACTAACTTCTGTCCTTGACAGGCAGTCGAGAAAGCTGGACTGTATGACCATGACAGACATGCTTGGACATAAGCACGTAAAATAGTTACAACTAACTAACTATACTTCGTGTCACAACATTTGTAGTATGTTTTTCGTAGATAACTTTAGTTTAGTTTAACGTAGAGAAAAAAAAGGTAAATATTTTTGTTAACCTAAAGTTATATAATTTGGATACAAAAATAGGAACTTTTTTTAATTTTCAAAAACATTTACTTTTTTCTCAACGTTAAACGAAACTAAAGTTATCTACGAAAAACACACTACAAATGTTCAGACACGAAATACATGTATAACTAAGTATTTTCTGCCAAAAGAAGCTAAATTGAAAGTGTTGTTGTTGGAGCAGTTTGCTAGGACAGCTGTCCCCCATCTCTGTTTGATTGATGTCCATGATATACCTCGCCGCTGCCAGATCATCCACATATATTTCCTTTTCATTTAGATTTCTGGCCATATTTAACACATGATAAGCTCATCACTGTGTCTGAATGCAAAACTACATCACCACAGTAGCCGGTATATAAATATTTAATGTAAACAACACACTGTGGGGCGGTTAATATTCCTTCAAAGTAGATTCTTTTTGCAGTTGATATGCTGAGCCACGTGGAAAAGTTGGGCTATTTTTTCTAATATATCTACTAAACAGCTGTGAAAATTTCTCTTTTGATCATGGGAGTCATTTAGATGAATCCCTCAATCTCAGGTTAATGGAGCATTCACGGTTATTCACTGCTCATCACCCATTATAGGACAGAAAAAACATGCCCAGTCGCACTTCTTGATGTAATGCCGCCAGTTGGCAGGATTTTTTATTATTTTCCCATTGTTTTTCGAGAATAGATACAAATTGCAATTTAATCGCCCCATGTTAAAAAATAATAATAAAAAAGTTTGGTAAAAAAATAATGTTAAAATGAAACATTTTGTATGGTTCCATAACAGCTGCCAAAAAGGAATGAGGTCTACAAAAACAAAAGCAATGCGTGTTTAAACACATTGTTATTATGACATATGACCTACAGAAAGGAACGGTTTGCATTGATTACTCAGCATGCAACTACCGGTATTTGATGTCAAACATTAATTTTGGTTATTACAGAAGGAACCCACTTCTACCTCACAGGGCTAAGGCTACTGTTTTAATAAGCAGCAAGAATCTTTTTACATATAAATTTTCCTGAAGACATGACAACACATACCTCAGACTTTGATATACCAGTCATGGAGCACTGGTTGGAACAAAGACAATAAACGAACCTGATGCAGTTTCATAAATTACATGTGATCTTTTGAAGAATATGAACAGCGAAATGACAGAAAATGCATAATACACATAAATTATTATATGTACTTTCCATCAAATAGATGTCATCATTTGTTTGGACTTTTCGCATTGATGATTTAAGGGAGACAATTTGTATGCATTTGTTACCATTGGCTTAAGTACTACAAAAGTTTGTGTTTTTTAACCGAAACTTTGGGATTTTTTAGATAGTTTTTAAGATAATTTTAATATATTATTTTATACAAAATATTCCTACAATCAATCAACAGTTAATTTAAATGTTTCGTTTTTAATCTTAAAAATGTGTCCAAACTTGATCAGAATATAAACAGTCTGCTCTGCCAACACTGGCATTTGTCCAATACATAAACGTGTTTAAATGACATTCAATACAGTCCCTATACTACACCACACGAAACTGTTAATCACCCGTGATGTTTCTTCCATACATGTACTCCCAAGACAGCATTTAAACACTAATAACATATTACATATACATCTTCAGGAGGAAGTATTTTAAATTGCAGTCTACTATTTCCAGATCATCCCAGGCCTTCCCCCAGAATTATTTTTACGGCACTTACAGTGTCAAAATTGAGCAATAATATTAAATTTTCATGTAAATTCTATGAGTAAAAATTTGATAGATTGGGCATTATATATTGTACAGGTACAAACAACTGAATTTAAGGCCCTTACAAAGCCATTACAATAAATCAAAGTGCTAACAATTCCCTTAAAATAAATTAAAGTGCTTACATAAACCTTTTTCCGTATCCTTTTTCAGATATTTGAAATATACTGGTAATTTTAATAATCATTTCCATCAACATCATTTCCACAGAATTAAATAGTGATTCTACTTTTAATCATTTTAAATAGAAAGGGTTAGTAAACTACCTAATCTTAAAAAAAAGTTTTAAAAAGTGCTGTAAACTTTATGGTACACATAATCTTTTCTTCAATTATACTTTATATACATTTATATTAAAGCTCATGGAACAACGAATATTAGGGAGAGACTTTAATATAGGCATTGCCTGTTGGTAAATCCCCAATGTACAAAACTTTTTATTATTTTTTTTAAAATAAATATAGTTTAAAAAAAACAAAACAACATTAAAGCATTTTCATTTATTTCTGCTTGAAGTGAACAAAACTGATATGTACGTGTGTACAATGTATGTAAATCTGTATAGGAAAAGTAAATTAGAATTGCCTACAGGAAAGTAATGCATCATTATGAGCAAGATGGATGCCGTAGTAAACATGGTGCTCATTTATCTTATTTCTGAAAGCATAACTCGGTCCAAATTTTCAATTACCCTTCAATGGTTTCGCCATCCACATCTACATGTAGGTACATGTATGTATGATTTAACGCTACTTTGCCACTAACCGAGATCATTTAGCTCGTCCATCCATTCCATATGTTTGATGTACAAGAAAGAAAAGGAATGTTTATTCAATGAAACTCTGGCAAAATATATTATGACACATGGTCTAAAGACGACACTTGCTGCCACTCAATAGACAGATCTGTTTAATTAAGAACTGGTTGAAATAATAATAAAACAAAATTCTTCTTCTTCTTCTTTTTCTTCTTCTTCAGTGTTCGATTGGTTGTATCTATATCCTTTAGCCCGTGAGAGTGGTAAAATGGGCTGACAGGCGCAGATCGCCCGCAGAAATGTTTTAAACTCGAAAACCTCATAGACAGATTTCATTTAATCTTTGTTACAAATTTAGCATACCTCAAAAATAAGTATTTTGTATGGCCCAGCTATAACACAATTTGAACATATTTTAGACGTATGAACATTTCCTGGTATGTTTCTTTTGTACCATATACATGTACTTCTTTCACGAAGGATTACAGACTATCATGGAAGGCATTTAAAATCAACATTTTTTAAAGCACACTCTAGGTGCGGTGGAGGTGGTTATGAAAAAAAAAGTATGCTTTGTATATGAGAAAATGTTAGTAACTATGGCTGACCCCTTAAATGGATTTATTAAATTATAATCTACGTAATTTTTACTTTCCATAAAATATAATTGCATGCAATACCGGTATATGTAGTTTATATGCCAATAATTGGCAATAATAAAAAAATGTTTTTAAAAATTTCTCTTCGGGGGGATTGGGTGAGGATGGGGGGAGCGGAAGGGAGTTTATTTTTTGACTAGTTAACAAAAGAGGTCCAACTGTTACAGTATACATTTTTTTCTATTTTAGTGTTTTCAAATTCCTATCCACTGCATTTTTATTTTACCCGAGTGTTTTTTCATACGCTTTACAAACATTGCGCCTTTCTCAGAGAAAGTCGTTCAACAGCTGTATAACCACCAGACAATCATTAATCATAATTTTTTGACTGTGCGAGATATCAGTGGAGTAATTGAAACAAACAAAACACAATGGCGAATCATCTAGAGCGCTTTTTATGCATGAACTGTATAAACATCTCATCGTTGAGAAATCGACAGGACGTTACTTTTCCAGATGTAACAACTATGTTGCTGGCCAAGTCGGTATGGTCGGTGTACGTGTATGACTGGAGAGTTGATCATGTAAGACTGAATTTAGATGATGGTTTAATGAGAAGTCAGGATGTTATATAAGACAATGAATATCGAGATTGGTGATCGTTATAAGTTTGTGAACCGACAGCAATACATTGCCAGTAATTATTAGATATTTACAGTATCTAGTTTAAACATGTTTAGTACATTTAGTTAGGATACCACTTTTTAATTTGGATACCAGATTCTAAAAACCGGTATCCCATTGGCATACCACTTTATAAAAAGAATAAAATTTATTATTTTGTATGTTTACAGACTTTACTTCACTATAGTGGCAAACGTAACATTTCAACCACTTATAGTTATACATCATAGCTGTGTACCCATGATAGAATTAAAAACATCTTGGCTGATTTTAATAACCAAAATCATGCAGATCGCCGTCATGAAAATATCCGAAACCAGAATATGCAGAGTGCGTCGGGTTTTTCCCGATGATAACGTTCACTCACCAACAGACATTACGCTTGCCTACACATAAATTCACAACCAACCCTATTTGTTGTTTATAAATTTGGATAACAGATATTGAGTTTGGATACCAGATTTTAAATGCTAGTATCCAACATGGATATCTTGAAATTGTTTGTATTTTGAACCCTGTCAGGAGCGATATAATGAATGAACTGATGGATAAATGGATTGATTGATGGATGAATGAATTGAAGTATGAAGGGATTGATGGATGTTGATGTATGAATGGTCCAGTGGATAAATTGATTGGATAAATGGATTGATGGATAAATGGATTGATGGATGAATGAATTGAAGTATGAAGGGATTGAAGGATGTTGATGTATGAATATGAATGGCCCGGTGGATAAATTGATTGGATAAAAGGATTGATGGATGAATGGATTGATGGATGAATGAATGGATGGATGGATGGATGGATGGATGGACAAACAGATTGGTAGGTCATGAATAGATCAATGTACACAAAACAATGGATGGATGAATGGATGAATTGGTGGATGGATGAATTTATGGATGGATGGATGGATGGATGGACAAACAGATTGGTAGGTCATGAATAGATCAATGTACACAAAACAACCATGACTTCAAATCAACAAAGAAAACATTAATGAGCACAGGACGCTAATTAATAAAACAAAAAAATACATCTCGCATTTCCACAGCATGGCACTTTGAGACCATCCTGATGCAAACCACATTGACTTCCATTAGAGGAACGGAAAACAAAAAACGTGTGTTGCACATGAAAAAGCTAACTAGTCTGACCACTTGATACACGACAATTAGTCTGCAGGCAGGTTCCTCTTTTCAAAATGGGCGAGATAACATCTTCGATATCACCTAAGACAAGAATCTCATCTGGTGAATAGAGAATTTAAAATCTCTCATCTTACGCTAATTTAACAAGCCTGGGTTACAAACAAAACATAAATCATTAGTATTGGGTTTTAAATTAGGGAAATGGAAGTCTTTTAACGCGTTCACACTGACAGATACAAAGTAGCTAATTTCTGTATTTCATTCAGCCATTAAGTACGGCCGGCCTGTGCTGCTGTGTGATGGTATCAGGCGGTACAATATAAACCAGCAGACCATGTATTAACCGATCCTCAAACAAATGTAGAGCCGAGGAAAAAAGAAATTCTAGAATTATTGCCCCGACATCCTGGCATACGGTGAGTGACAAATTTTGAGATAATTGAAGTCAGCCCGCTAATTGAACAAGGAAAATTCTGTTTTGAGATTTGTTTCACTATCTCGCATCTGTTCAGTGGCAAGATTTAAATCGGTGTGATAGGTATTTTCAAACAAGCTGATTTGCAATCTCCCCAACATAGTCGAGGTGCGTAGAAAAAACAGAGGGAAACAAACCAGTTTCCAATCGCACCAGAATTAAATGGACAAGAAGAATTTGAGACCCCGACAAAAAAATGCCATCTAAATGCATATCATTTGAAACAAAAAGTATCAGATGTTATCCTCCTTCGGCTTAACACACAGCCTGGGATAAGTGCTGCGAGGAAATAAAAACGTGTGAGCCGACAGTATATATAAAGATAAAAAGTTTGTTTAACGACGCCACTATAGAGCACATTGATTAACTATCATCCATTATTGGATGTCAAATGTGTATATGGTTATTTTAACACATGGTCTCAGAAAAAACCTGCTGCCATCACATACATGAAGGATACTGTTTCTGGTTTAAAACAAATGGTCTTTTATAATGCTCTTTCCACCAGCATCAATTCCATGGGAAACCGTTATAGGCAGTACATTGTGTATCTTTTATTTATAGCAAAAAAATATGTTCCACAATGGTATATCTAAGAACAATGTTACATGTACTGGTATGTGCTGTCTGGTCTGAGGTAAAGTGGCTTTAGTGCACATACATGTAAAATACTTCTACCAAACATAAAAATGAGTTGCATGTTATTTTCTCTCGAGCGAGAGTGCAAATAAAAGATTCTTGCTATTTAGTATTAAGCAGGTTTCCTCTCTCAAAACATGGTGTTCATTTATCTTATTTCTGAAAGCATGCATGTATCTCGGTCCAAATTTACAATTACTCTTCCAATGGTTTCGCCATCCACATCTACATGTAGGTACATGTATGTATGATTTAACGCTATTTTGCCACTAACCGAGATCATTTAGCTCGTCCATCCATTCCACATGTTTGATGTACAAGAAAGAAAAGGAATGTTTATTCAATGAAACTCCGGCAAAATAAATAAGAGTGGTTATCTTGATTCACTTGCATGTACATGTAGCCTACATGTAGATCTGACCCACACGAATCAGTTTTCATACCTGGCCCCCTACTCATACTGCACATTCTTGGCTACACCTCATAATTACTACATGTATGTTCAACAGCTATAAAGTATTTGATAATTAAACAATGCATTTGTTGTTAAAGACAATCTGTTTAAACAGGTTTCCCCAGAGCTACAGTATAAGGATTAGGGGACACCCTACTCATCAACCTGTTTAATGTACATGTCTTTATAACGGGCCTTAAATTCAGTTGTCTGTCCCTGTACAATGTATAATACATAATTTATCAAATTTGTACTCATTGATTCACATAAAAGTAAAATGCTATTGCTAAATTTTGAAAATATAAGCGTCTTAAAAACATCCTCAGGAAAGGCCTATGCAGTTACCATGGAATACAAAAATCAGGCTAGTATGGAGCTGGGAGCATGCACCGCTCACAATAAAAGTTTTAAAACAGTACCGCATCCATTGAGTTGCCGTTGAAAGCAAGTAACAGGTCTGAATTCAGTCTGGACTTCAATTACATGTACAGGATGGCAAAGAATGCAATTTAAGACATCCTTTAAAACAGAAATTTCAAAACAAAACCAGAAGCTATTTTTTTGTCTGCATTTATTCGACACAATTATGTGGGTAATGCTCATTTGATCGGTGCCAGACAAATGCTTGTGCTAAGATTGAAACTGCCACGGTAAAATTCCAACCGGATTCTCGTACAAATGACAAGAATCAGTCGATGTTATTAACCCAATTGTTACCACCACAGATAATGAAAATACTCCAGTGAAACAGCAAACCATTTATGTACAAGGGATAAAAATATACAAGCGTACCGTAAAATTACATGAAATGCAATGTTCTCTTCTTAGAGAGTTTCATGTTTCCATACCGACCCCATATTTGGGTGCATAGCTTAAAGTTAATAAGCCAGTTTAAGACATGAACTGTCAATTTTTTTAGCCCTGTTCTAAATAACTTTAAACAAATTTTAAACAAAATTTTCCTGTCAACCAATGTTAATTTGATACAAGGTGAAAATTTAGAAAAATTATTATTGTCGATAGTAATTGGTTGAATTTTTCTGTTTGACAATTGTGTGTGCATCAGAAACTGATGATCGTAGATTATTTATAACCAGTTAAGAACTAAAAGTTGCTTCTTTTTTTTAATTGCTTACTTTAAATGCAACGAACACTGAATATAAACTAAAACAAAACACAACACATTGGATAATAAACTTAAAAATAGTTCATCCTATAAAATTCAGTGATCAGTAAATGATCATTTTATAGCCATAATACATGTATTATCAAATGTGATATAATTATACAGTACGCACAAAATCTGACATTTTTCGAAAATTAATCCCATAATATACAGATGATTCAGAATTTTAAGGATAATCTGATTATACATGTAACCATTAAGATTCCACTATGCTTGGATTACCTGACGAAACCCATCCAGAATTGTTTAACTTTAAAACATTTGTCATGAAAAGTGATCAAAAAGACGTTTAAAATCTTTATAGACATATATCTTGATGCTAGTAATTAAATTCGCTGGGATAAACAACTAACAGTCAAAACATCACGTCAAAACAATAGGTTTGGAAAGCAACTTAACTCGGGACAGTAAAACACAGTAGAGTTTACAGTCACGCGGCAATGTGAACGCACCACATTAAACTCACAAAATAAAGTAGAATGGGCAGGAAAACTACTTATATCATGCCATGTCGTCGGGAGAACGAAATAAACTGTATTCAAAACAACCTATTGAATACAATGAAGGGAAAGATAACTGCTGATTTATAGCTCATTCCAAATGGCTGCTCAATCTGCCGTCTCTTTCTTCTTTAATATTATTTTCAGTCTGTGCTCCGGTTTGTTTGAATAAACGAACCAATAAAGATTGCGTTACATCAATCAGATATCTTTTTCACACCAATATTGTACTTTTGACATTTGTCATCAGGAATATAGTATTTTGTCAAACATCATTGATGGGTGTTATCTTAAGGACATGAATTCTGTTTATTGCCATTAAGAACAACATGACTCGTTCCATACTTAAAGCGATTCAGAGATGTAATCAGGGGCAGTTTACTGTTGTTCCTTCAGGATTCACAAGTCTGTGTAGAAGGGCCAGAGCATTGAAAGACCACCCATAGGCTAACTACATGTAATACTACCAGCAATACTGAATCACAAACTACATGTACATTAAAGTGGAATGTGCCACTTGCAAACATAATTGTGCCTTCACACAAAATAATATTACTAATGCTTGTTTTAAAATGTAAGAACTAAAATTATACTTTTAGTTAAGCATGCTACTCTTTCTTGTCTAGATCCCAAGTGAAACCATTTTTTTACACACCTGTGGATGATATTGCTATATAAAAACAATTCGATAAACAACAGTCGTTGTTTACGGGAACATTTGGGTCATTTCACAGTGTACTGCTTCATTAGAATTCTCAGATCGATTTTAAAAGTTTAGTGATTGGCTGCTCCGCAAATATCTCATTGCGTTAGGCACTGATATGTACACTGCAGTGGATAAAATTAGGTCATATCTTGAGCCGTAGATAAAATTTATTTAGTTGGAAACCGCGATTTCTTTTGACAATGTGTTTTTAGGATATATGTAAGAAATAGAATACTACACTCGTGTCCATTAGATATCAATTACTTTGCACCTCATTTATTAATAATGTATCAAGCTCGCTTTTGCTAGTTAGATAAATTTTGAAACAACTCATTGCAAGATAAATGATATCTATAACGGCCACTCATGTATTATTCCTCTATAGACATCCAAACTGGTAGCAGACACCCAAACTGAGAGCAGATCTACAAACTGGTAGCAGGTATCTAACTACAGACATACAGAAATACAAACAAACCAGTAGCAGAAATACAAACTGGTAGCAGACGTACAAACTAGTAGTCTACTAAAAAAAACCTATAGACGTACAAATTGGTAACAGACGTACAAACTAGTAACAAATGTACCAATTCGTAGTAGACATATAAATTTGAAGAAAATATACCAACTGACAATAAACATACAATATGGTAACAGAAATACAAACTTATAGCACACATGTACATATAAACTGCACACACGGTAGCAGACATACAAACTGGTTACCGACTAACATGTATAAAACCACAAGTTGATAGGAGACATAAAATCTGCATAGTATCAAACATACAAACAGACAAACGTGTAGTAGATGTACAAACTGGTTAGCAGAGATTGTAACACAGTTGTGTAATAGATGT
>JAULBR010082399.1:0-13711 GCA_032355825.1 Melanodrymia aurantiaca
ACATACCACGGCCTTTGTTAAACCAGTTGTGGACTGGTCGGTATAAGTGGTATTACACCTACCCATTGAGCCTGGCGAAGCCCTCACTCTGGGTTGGAGTCGGAAAGTGATATATCCACGAGCAGGATTCGAACACCATTCCTACCAGTCTGTAGTCCGTGGCGGAGGCCCGTTAAATTAGAAAACGACAAGAAGTTATCCAATGTAAATTATGTAATAATAGTTATTTGTGGCAACACCGTACGTGTAATACGGGAATCTTGTGACAAATGTAGCCTACCGGTCGTCAAGATGTCAAATTAGTTTATCTGCAATAAATCTTATATATGTAATAAGAATAAAAGATATACAAAACGGTTAATTTTTCTACAGTTTATTTGTTTTATTTATACACCTAGTAGTTGTACCTGATAACAGAAGTGATATTTCTATTCATTCAGGAACAGCCGAGATATAAACGTACATCTATGTTCGATGTCGTATGGCGGACCGTACCCACGGAGGGGGTGTCTAAACCTTAGGCACCTAAAACCAATGCTACTGGCTGACTGACTCGATGTCGTATTACTGTTGGTGGAGATCTAACCACGTGATTTTTTCCGCGCTTATTAATTTTATGGGGTTCTTCGACTGTCTGGACGAGTGACTGTAGCGGCGATTCTGCAGCAAGCGATCAAACACCAACTTTCAAAGTTATGCAGAAAGTTTTTGGATGGTTTGTGAAACGTTTTTAGTTGTTTTAAATTTGTTTTTAAGTTGTCAGTGCATTTATTCAATTAGTTTAAACAGTTTAAATAACACGACGCACTACCTAAACTCTGGCCCTGTGTCTGGGCTCAACGTTACTCGTTAGGTCAGGTCAGGTCATTTTGTGTCCACATTCACTGATTCAGAGCAAGCTGTTCTAGTAGAAGCCTGTCATGGGCATGGGTAGAATTTTAAATTTTTCGGGGAAATGCTTGTGGCACCAAGTGGGCAGGACACCAAGGCCAACATTTGTTTTAAGAGCAGGGCACCAAAGTCCAAGGCCACTTGTCAAGTTTGCACTGATGCAAGCGACAGATTGAGATTACTTTAAAATTACAAATATTAAAAGTGCAAAGAAAGTTTAACAAGTATTGAGATAAACATGTACGCAGGTGTAGCTATAAATAACATTTTACTGCCACATGACTTATAGTTTGTGAGAAATGAACCTAAACGTGAACATTTATTTTACTTTGACTTTGAGTAAATGCAAAAGCTGACACTGGCCACCGTTGGGAACGTAATAGGCCTACCTAAGTAAGGCCTACTACTACTAGTTATTACCCACCTGGTGAACGTATTAGTGTGTCGTATTAATTTAGTACGCACCCTATCTGGTGGAGACTAGAGTCCTGATTGGTTGGACAGTAACTCTATTAGCATAACGGAACTGTTTTAATTTATAGACAATGCCAAGGTCATTAACATTCCACAACTTACTACAAATGTCATTCATAAAGCTATTCATTATGAGTTGGCGTAAAACTCGCTGTTACGAGAATTGATATTAAACAGAAGCAACAATCAAATAATTAATGGAATAAACATTAAATACATGTATTTTCACAAAGGAAAAACATAATAAATGCTTAAAAACAAACTAAAAGCACAAACGAAATGCATGTTGTATTGTAAAAATAATAAATTATTGTCGTCTGCTACCATTTTAGAGAATAAACAATGTGGCTACAACAATTAATGTAAACAGTTACTGAGGTGCAAGATAATTGATATCTAATGGACACGAATGTAGTATTCTATTTCTTACATACCAAAAAACATTTTCGAAATATATCGCGGTTTTCAACTAAACAATTTTTAACTACGGCACAAGACGTGACCTGATTATAATCCGTGCGCGTGCGATGTACAGCGGTGGCCTCAACCAAACAGTCACCTAGGCATGGTTAGGTGCCTAGGCACGAGCAGTAATTAACATCGTTGGTTCCATAAGCGTAAACAACACCCCCTCACAATTCTTGGTACTGACCTGGTATGGACGTCAATTTTGGAAATATCTTTACGTATAGTCAGAGGGTCGTCTAGCCAGAAAAATGTTCATCTAGACCCTTGTCAGTGATCTGCCTAGGAGGTTTTGGCCATCTGCCGAAGCCTAGGCGACTGTTTGGTTGAGGCCACCACTGTACCATTATTTATTGTCTGTTTTTTTTTGTAGATTTGACTATATATTAGCTTGATACACTGATTTTTATTAATTTTTTATTTCGTATATATATACCATATTTTGACACCTAACAGCAGGTCTATTTTTTTCATGCTGGGGTGTCGTTAAATTTCACTTCACTCATTCATGATGTTTATTACTATTTTTCAGATTATTTACGACTATTCTGTGTGTAACAATGAAGAGTTGTTTATTGTTTGGTTTCTTATCGCGAAGTTTATTACTATTTTTCAGATAGTTGATGAGTGTATCCTGTGTGTGCATGGCGGCCTGTCTCCAGACATTAAGACAATCGACCAAATCAGAACGATAGAACGGAATCAGGAAATTCCACATAAGGGTGCTTTTTGTGGTATCCTTTTGAGATTAGTGTTACATCGAACATAAAACTGTCTGCAATTATTTAATTGGTTGAATCAATGAATACATACGGTTTTTCTATGTAACAAACTTATTACATATACTATAAAACCCCTCTAAACCGGACCTTCAGTCAACGGGAATTCCCTCTAAACTGAACATATTTCAAAGTCCCAAACAGGGTTATGTGCTGTATTTAACCCTCAGTAAACCAAACATTTTACTCGGTCACAAGTGTGTTCGGTTTAGAGTGGTTTCACTGTACTATAAAACAGGTATTATTCGAGTGTCTGTAATTTTCATGTTTGTCATTTAACTATGAAAATTACAACCATGTGAATGACTATTAGCAATGATAATCATTTAAAAGACAACAATGGTGTTTTTGTTTTGCGAAAATTACATATTGCGAGTTTATTGAATTTAATGAAACTTAAGTCAAAACTTAAGAAAAACTTGAGTCGTTTGGTAAATACCGCCCCTGAACAAGACATCTATGAAAATAATTTCCCCGTTAATCAATACAATTTTATAAAACTAGTTTATATTATGACACTAACAAAATTGACTGAAATAGAATGGCTTGATTTCCTTATCTGGACCAGATCTGGTGTGGTCGGATCCCGAAGACGTAGAAACGTGGGCGATGAGTCCAAGAGGTGCAGGTTGGTTGTTTGGTTCGAAGGTAACAAATGAAGTAAGTATAGAAAAGATAAAGTTTGTTTGTTTAACGACGCCACTGGAACACATCGATTATAAATCAGCGGTTATTGGACGTCAGTCGCATGGTTATATTGGTAACCACCATGTTTATTGTATATTGTCTGTGTATATAGTTTATGTATACTAGTATCTATTTGTATACATTATTATGTGTGTGTAAATATATTTGTATGCATTATTATGGTTCCCTCTCATTCCGTTGCTCACGGGTGGAAAATACCAAATAATAAAGTTCCGGGTCGTAGTCCGAGGTGCACCCAACTTTTAATGGCGCCCTTAATGGTGATTGGCCTGCAATTGGTAATCTATGTAATTGGGTTTTATGTCATAAAATTCAGCTTTATATAGCCAATGAATGCATGTAATTTTATTTCACCTGGTACCACTTTAGCAAGTACTGTTTTGCTTGAAACAAATTATACCATGATTTTGTGCGAAAACGGGGTTTGCCATATAAACATCCAGTTATCTAAAAAATGAGATGGACAAAGTCACATTTCTTGGCTTAATTTTATGTGTGAGGTGTTGTAGTAGTTATATTTATGGAGCACATAATTATATATTGATACGTTATTTGTAGCAATTTTAAGCACGTATGTTAACATGGTGGGATATGGGATATTATTTGGTATATAACGCACCCTAAATTCTGTTCTCTTCTGACACACAGACGACCAGGCTCTATACAGGTAGGTACAGGGTTCGAATCCCGATCGAGGCAATGGTATTTTTAATCCCAGTACAGACTCCAACCCTAGTAAGAGCTTCGCAAGTCTCAAAGTGTACACGACTTGCAATCAAAGCATCTGGACAGTGGTTTATTATTAATGTCTTTGTCGTGCACGTTGGGAATTTTATTGTTAACCCACTTTGGCATGAACTTTATCCTAAAAACAGATCGTAATTGTTTTCAAAATCAAAATTTATATAATTTGCTTCAGTTTAACATTTATTTCACCAGGGGACCTATTTTTCTCTCAGCTGATCTTAGTTTACAAACAATGCATGTAACATGTATTCTTACGCGCGGCAATTCACAGTCATATACAGGTATGTTATTTTGGACTTGATACAACTAAAATTATGCTAACCAACCAATCCGAATCAAGTATTCTTATAATAAAAGGCATGGTAGAATCCTCGATGAATGTTGAGATAGGCGTTGTCATGGAACTATACTTAGCATGCAGTGTAGTAAAATCTCCTAGTGGACTATATATTATTTTCAACGTCACAACGTCTGATGATGTCATAATATTTTTGTTTAGTGTTGTTAAATGTTGTATTGTTGAGCGTTCTTATTAAAGAAAGAAAGAAGAATTTTAAATGAACTTGTTTGTGCTATTATTTATTTGTATTATTACGTCATAAATTAAATTACAACGAATGTCTCTTATTTCTTTCAGATTTATCGACGATTGAACAATAATAATAAACCATTATGTGAAAGGTTTCGCCGATTTACGCTATTGTCGCATGTTTATTTTTGTTTCAATAATAAATAAATCACACACACAAAAAGAGATAATTCTTCAATAAATTAATAACTGAAAAGAGTGTTATATAGTAATCGTGAAACCTGCATTTATTCAATTCAATTCTTTATTAACCGTAAGCACAGCTGTTTATTGGTAAAAACATGTAATATATATACACATAAATAATTTAAAATCTAACGATGAATCTTTTGATATTTAATACGCGTCGACTCATGAGGGAAATGGACATCAAATCCCAGAGTATAAACCGGAACATGATACTCCCTCCCACAACGTATTTAAATAATGATATTAAAGTGTGATACACCATTAAGTCCATTTTGATAATGGGAGATTTGCCGTTTGCTATCTCATAATAACGTTTAAAGGTATACCTGTCAAACCTGCTTGAGCGGCCACATGTATTAAGCAGCCACCTATCTTAAAGGGTCACTTTAATATTCCACCAAATGATCAATTTTAGTACATTATGACCTGTATTATGCAGCCACCTGGCTTATGAGGCCACTTTTTGTTACTCCCTTAAGTGGCTGCTAAAGACAGGTTTGACTGTATAACGTTTTTGGCTTGGATATGTTTTACACGAATACACTTCACTGAACATTCGATTTTTATTCAATATTTGGTTTCAATTGTGGAATCTTGTTTTTTTTTAAAGGGTGGTTAGGCTAGTGGTGATTCGAACGGGTTGCTTTGAGGACTTTTAATAATTATAATTTAACATCGTAGTCTCTTTAATAATTAATAACGAGACAAATATTAAAATAATTTTATAATCGATGTGTATTCTAGAATACATTAAAATTGTGTTTGGTTTCTCTCCTGATGATGTTACAGCATTTTGTTAATGAACCGTCGAGTATATTTTAAACACAGTGTAAGGTTGTTTACAGTAGAATAAAACCATTCCAGTTTTGCATAAAATAAATAATATTAGAAAACAAATTTAATGATTCCTTTCAATAAATTTCCTATTCTTGTCCATTTACAACAAGAAGCAACTATTTTAAGTCAATCTCTATATTTTCAACGTGGATTAAACACTATTTCTCTTTTTGTTTAATTGTCTTTTTTTTCAGATTTTGTAAATTTATTTTACTTTAAATAGTGTTCAAGTTTATGTAAATGTTAGACAGAAGAGAATTTAGTTTCACCAAAGACCCACGTTCGTTAACACAAGAGGGGTGACAGTTTACACACAGATGTGAACACCTAAACGTGCAGCTGAAGCAATTACAAGATTGCATACATTCAGTAAAATACGTGTTCAAGACGAACAGGTTTTGTGAATAATATTAACGAATGACACAAATATCTTAAAGGTACACTCCCGAGTTTAAAGACGGAATGCTACAGTACGTGCGCTGTCAGTGTTATTTCAACATATTTCTGGCTAGTAGTTTTTTTCCTTCATTAAAGGTAATGATTATATACATTTGTACTTACAATATCACTGTAATCGTGTAGCCAATGCGTTTTAGTAGCTTAGACTTTTATTGGACTTTTGACTAAAATAATTTAGTACGATACAAATTATTTGATGTAAAAGTACACGTTGATCTACTATGACAAATTTGATTACTAGAAACTCATAAAATATATAATATATTGATATTGTAAGTAATAAGATAGAAGTAAATGTTGATTTAAAAAATATTAAAATTAATGCTCTATTAGATCCATCTTCAAACTCGAGTGTGTGCCTTTAATAGTGTGTCAGCATTAGTTTACTACAGTTAAAGTGTTAGCACATTTGGTGTTTTAATATAGTAGTTTTTGAAATAATATTGATCTTTATTTTTTAAATTTACAACAAAACAAAAACATATAATTAATTTCCATCAATTTTAAAACGTTAAATATTCATGAAGCAAAATATAAAATAATAATTAATCCGTAATAATTTACACGTTTGGTCCATTTAATTCTTAATTTAATTGTTATTTAACTCCAGTTGTCAGAGTCGTCCGTTCTCGATTTTACGAACAGTGAAACAGAAAGCTCGGTGTTAAATTTCAACAGATGTTACTCGTGTTCGCAACTAGTGGACATCAATCAACTGTCCAATCAGCTCGTGACAATAGCGAGACTCCGCCCCTTGGGTCACAAATGGCCGGCGCTTGGCTACTTGTGATGGGCGTGCAATATCGATTTATTGACCCACGGCGAACAGTTAAGTACAAATTACCGTCACAGCATGGCTGTCTTCAGTATGTAATTGAGAAGCGAAGCGGCCATTATTTCTTTGTTGTTATTGTCCTAAGACGAGATTGTTCGAGGTGAATATTTGAAATAGTAACATATTTGTAGGTTTTCACAGCAGTGGAATAATTCGTCATGTAGTGCACTGACGTTTTATCACCCAGTCACCAACTTCTAGGATGTTAATACCGCTAGCGTACAGACCAACCAGCTAAAATGTTTCACGTTTAAAACTACAAAAATATTTTTTTTAAACAAAAAGAATAACAGTGGATTTTAGTAAAAATATAGTTCAGTAATCTTGAGATGGCGGGAACATTAGAGAATGCACGGACACCAACAATACACCGGTTTTCCATAGAAGCACTAATTGGAAAGGGAGATAACAAAACTAATCAGGAGAGTTGTCTCCCTGTAAGATCAGATGACGATCGGACATCGCCAAAAGTTTCAAAACTATGTGTCGGGATGAAGGGTTCCAACTTTAAACATTTGTTACAAGTTTCCAGGTTTAATCCAGGAAATAAGCCATGCGGTTCTGTGGCGGAAGTCGACTATCATAGCTTACTGAGCGCGTGGCCCAGACTTCCGGAATCAAGTTTATTCCAACCTTTCAAAACGTCCAACTCGGTTATTCCGAACATGACTGCCAATCCAATGCTGTCACCGCATTTTTCACCTCTGACTTTTAACCACATGGTTCACAGTCTAAACGTGGATATACCTCGTCAGTCAGAAGCCTGGCTCCAAGCACGATACTCGCATTTACTCAACCAAAGATACCCTGGTAAGTTTTTATAAACCGTTAGTTAGTTATAACTTATTTAAGCGCTTATATCCAATAAAGCTTGAAGCACATAATTCTGTTATGGTCAGAAGTTAGTGTGATAGAGGAAACGGTTCAAAACCGCTACTCTTGATGAATAGTAAGGATCTTTTACATGCACTTTCCCACAGACAGGACTGTACATACTATGGCCTTTGCTAAACCAGTTGTGGACACTGATCGGTGTCAGTGGAAGAATACCTGCCCACTGAGCGGAGCACTCACTCTAGGTTGGATGGGGTACTGGGATTAACCATTCCATATGCCATGAATGGGATTCGAAACCAGTACCTATCAGTCTTAAACCCGACCCGTTTAACCACTTCGCCACTGAGACCGGTCTAAACAAACAACTGAAAAAACGTATACTAGTTAGCTTAAATATCGTATTATAAATAATACGATATTTTTTTATTATAATTATTATGGTCTTGTTGTGATAGTATTGATAGTGGAAACAATTCGACGCACTTAATACTAAATATATAAACTTAAAATTTAAAGGCATATACACTGTACAATTAAATATTACGTCGAGTTTTGTTTTAATTCCTAAACATAACGTGTCTGTTTTAGCTACGTGACGTCGCACCTTTATTGTTGTGGAATAATTTTTATGCTGTGATGTCACGAATTAAATTATTTTCATATAATAATTTATAAAGTGCATTTTCGTTCCCATTTTGGTACTATTTCTATCTTAAATGTGTGGGGATGAGGGAACAATGTATTTCAATCTGCTGAGACAAAACCCAAGATCGAATAAAACACGCCTTTTAGAACAATATTTTAATAATTAAATTACCTATCCATCTTCCTCATGCCACCTTCTAAGTTGTGCTCTTCAATAAAAAAAGGTGGTTAATCACGATTAGAAGGTGTAGTCACAATAAAAAAAATCCGTTACTACACCTTCAACGCCTGGTTGACCCTCTATCGGTCCTAAAGGGGAGCCAACTCTATTGCCATTACAAGGAAGACAGGAATGTCTCCCATTGAACTAAACACAAACAGTTCACATAAATTATTATCGTTACAGAATGAAATAAATAGCCTGATCCATAGAACGAGTTATTACATACAATTAAGTCATAGATTTAATGTATGAAAAAGTGCAATAAAATTGTGTTTTAGTCAAGTCTGGTGTAGACTAGGAATCCTAGGTATGTAGGTCCTATGGCATTAAACATTGTTTCGGACTTCTATTCCTATTAAATTTACACCGGTACTGGCATTAAAAATCCTATGTGCCACGAATGGGATTCGAACCCAGTACCAACCAGTCTTAAACTCGATGCGTTAAGTACTGCGCCACAGAAACCGGTAAACAATAATTACAATAAATTGTACATGTATTAACAAACTGTTTTTGTTATTGCAGTTGGTCCGCATCCGAGTCTGTTTTTCCACCCGTATAGAAAACCAAAGAGGAATCGCACGGCGTTTTCACCCACACAGTTGATGGACTTAGAGCAGGCGTTTAGCAAGAACCACTATGTTGTAGGACAGGAGAGGAAGCAACTAGCCGTTAAATTACAACTAACAGAAACACAGGTGACTGATATAAACATATATATTATACATTCTTCAAACCATGCGTTTGTATCAGTACTATTGTCTGTGGTTAAATAGGCATTCGTTTTTGTGGAATTTCCGGATGGTCACGAGCATGGACGGTCAAAATTCATGCAAAGCGGTACAGTGTGTTTAAATCCTGCAAATAATTATACACTTTCAGATTTTAGGTATCGTCAATATATATTATATAATATTATAATAATTATATAATTGACTTGGAATAATTTTTTTATTTGTTTGGTTAAAATGAGATAATAGCAAGTGCCTAACAGTTAGTTAGTTAGTTAGCTATAACTTATTTACGTGCTTATATCCATATGCCTAACAGAGGCTGAGCTTGTTTATATAGTTTATATGCCAAATCACGTGACATATTCCCTTTAAGTAAAAACTAAACAAACATTAAACACATATATTCCTTTCTTTACACTTTTCTCTGTTATGTACAAACATATTTTATGTTGTATTTTGTATATCATAATAATTATGATATCGATATGACCATCGAGTTAAAAATGATGATTCCAGAGACTTTGCTATTCTTTCTTCGTGCACGACAAAACCCCTGCACCGTTCACACCATACTTGCTGCATGGAAGAAACCCGACCCGTCACACTATATACGAGTAGCTAGCCCCGAGCGTGGCCGTCTAATAAAGCTATTATGAGCGCGTTAGGCTTGTTTTCATACAACATGATGCATGGATGAGAAGTTGCACGGCTTACACGAACCTGCTTAATGAAGCAATTCAACTCGATAATGCCGCCGTATCCCTTGTTATTCTAATCTTCAACTAACCCCCTGAGCGAAATCTCCACTCCGTTCTTCTTTGGCCCAGACACCAAAAAGGGAGATCATCTTTATATGTAATTGGACAATTAAACCGTCTTCGAGCTCGTTTGCAAGTCTGTTGGGACGACCCCACTCGATTGGGAAGAGATATTCTTCAAATATCAGTGAACTTTGTGGATGGAGGTTTGATTGCATCTCCCGCGATAAAGAGTTCTTATTCTCTAGATAGCGTGGTTTTTATTTCTGGACCGGCGTTTAGGTGTTGGCGGATAAAACAAGTAGGACGATTCAATAGTTTTTGAATTTTTTCATATCAAGATATTTAACTGCGATGATATTTGATTCTTTTTATCAATTGAATCGATTGTGGTGAGAACGCAATCGACTCACCCTTTTGAGCTCATTTGTTATGAATGTCAGTTGCGTTTAAGATCGACTTTCAACAAATTGGCGTCTGTAATAGGTTTTATGGTGAGAGCGAACATTTATATCACAACACATATTCTTTTTTCTTTGAGTAATATAAGTATCGACACCAAAGACAAATTGTTTGTGGTTTATTGCAAAATTTCGAACCAATCAATTTTAATTTAATTTAAATGGTAAAGACACTCTAAGCAATGAAAACAACAAAAAAATATTTGTAAATGTTCATCCATTCATAAGATAAAAAAACGCTTTGACTAATTTATTACAATTAATATATCTAAAATTTCTGAAATATCTATAAAATTGCGATATCATAAAATTATAGGTAAATATCTCATGCTATCCAGTTACATCATGAATAAATAAATAATTTTTCTTTCTCTTTCCTAACTAAATAACTTTCCTTTTCTCTCTTCTTAATTACTTTTGCTATTTATTCTATGTATATTAGATTATAATATATTATTATACATGTACCAATGTCGCTGATATCATATCATGCCACGAGAGGCCTAGGAAGTTGTGAAACTTGTGCATAGTCCTTTTGTTAAAAGCAATAAAATATGTTTTCAATAAAAAGACACAACACATAATTATTGTAATTTGTAAGAGCTATCCAACAATACATAAAAACACGGTTCAATTGTTTAATAAAGTATTGAAAAGGAAAACGATATTGTATTACATGTAATAGGTTAAAATTTAAAGTTAAATTTAATTGCAGGTGAAAGTGTGGTTTCAAAACCGGCGGACAAAAGACAAACGAATGAAAGGAGATGTCGAGACGGATGTGACGTCACCACAAAGCGATGACTGCCCAGACGATGAAATGGAAAAAGAACCAGACAATGACCAAAATAGTGTGTGCTCTTCAGAAGACGAGGAAATCGAGATACACAGAATAAAGCCCGAGTCGGAACTTGAACATTGATACAAATCGGACTGAAATTTATTGTTGTTGTTGTTGTTGTTGTTGTTGTTGTTGTTGAAAATATGTCTGTTTGAAGACAATTAGATGAACATAAATCTAAATTTGAACAAATTCAAGCTGTTTACCAAAATTGGTGTTAGACTCAATGCCATGACGAATTTAGTTGCTATAATAATGTTCATAAAGCATTATGTTGACATGTTTGAGACACGATATTCCACAAGCAGCACTACGTCCAACCACTACTACGAAGACGCCCAAGACCAATGTATACGCATCAACTACGACTCAGAAATGGAAATAACTGATGAGTTCAGCTAGATTTGGCTACAGCCAAGTCCGAACTATAGTTAACTATTAGTATGATTATAGTATATTGTCATTAAACAGAAAGCAGCGTTGTTGAAGTTTAAAAGAACGATATCGACTTTGAAGTCTCGATAAACTATGATCGAGGATCCTGAGATTTCCCTAATTCAAATAATTATTTAAAAGGGAAGTAACTCTATTCCATTCAGTGCAAGCACTATCTTAATTAGTACGAGCATTGAAGGAAATTATATTTGAAGAAGAATTATAGCAAATGAGACTGGATGATAAATTGTTCACTGACCTAAGTGCTCACAGACCTTACTACGTCCTATGATAAGTTTCACTATGTGAAATAAATCATTGGAATATGTTACGATACAAATAAATAATTTTAGGCAAAAGTCATGCATATCAGAAATACACGAGATACACACATTATGAGACCCTAAGCAAGAATATTTTAATTTGATTAATGATAAAAGCTGGAAGCATGTTTGAACAGCTGAAACTCAGGAATGTATCTTTAATAGAAAAGGTTAGTTTGCTACAATGTTTGAAAAATGTATCAATAAGTGCTCAAAATGACAGTTCCAATTTTGTCAGAAGAATCTTTAAAATGCAAATGTATTTATGTTGCGATATTGTCACAAAGAAGCAATGTCCTTGCAATATAATAATAATATTACATAACAGAATGTGTTTGTTCTTTTATTTGCCAATATTGAATCAAGACAGCAAGGCTGTTCATATTATATTTGCTTACAGGTACAATGCCTATAAAATTAACATTCACTTACATCTTATTGCTCACCATATTAATATACATGTGTTTCTTGTTATCCAAATGGTTGTAATAGGTAAAAGTGTACATTTGCCTACAATAATTATTGTAGACAAAAGTCGAAAAAACCATATTAAGCTACTACAAACGCATTGGAGATACATATATTGATATTGTAAGCAATAAGATGTAAGTAAAATTTTAATGTTAATTTTAATAATAAAGGATGCTCCATAAATAGCATTGTGGCATTAGTCTTACCACTACTGGAACACATTGGTTATTAATCAGCGGTTACTGTGTGTCAAACGCACGATTATATCGACACTTGGTCACAGAGGAAATCTGTTACCGCTATGTAGGCTCTTCTTACCGAATAACAGCAAGGGATCTTTATAAGCCCTTTCCCACATAGAGGATAGAACACACCACGGACTTTAGCGGACCGATCAGATGAGGGGCATTTCGTGGTATTTGTCACGTCCGTCACGATTGTTTCTCTTTGTTATGTTAATAAATGCAAATATTATCAGATTTCTTTTTTTTTTGTATACTGCGAATTGAAATTCCTAACAGTTGAATTATCTAACAACATAGTGCTTTGTCTTAACTAACCAAAATGATGAAAATCAATCGTGACGGACGTGACAAATACCATGAAATGCCTCATGACTGGATAAAACGGGATATAACCCATTAGGTACATACCACCCTTACTCGCATACATTTAGTGACGCGTATTGAAAGTCATTTGGTCTTTTAAGGTAAATGTATCAGACCCATCAAATGTTCATGACGGAAATATGCCCCACATGACGAACGAAATGACCAAAAACACTATTTATTAAAAAATGATGCACAATGAAAATGCAGTTCAGTGAAAATATCATATAAATTTCTATTTATTTGACCTTGACCCCCTCGTCCACCAATTAGCTCACTGCTACATGGTCCACATGGGGACCGTGGGTCGAAGTATCGATGAAAAAGTTATAAGTTAGTTATAACTTATTTACGTGCTTATATCCAATTAAGGTTCAAGCACGTCTGTCGTGGTCACACAGT
>JAULBR010082410.1:0-13706 GCA_032355825.1 Melanodrymia aurantiaca
TTTGTTTCGTTTGTCACTATAACGATTTATCACCAAAATTTTTGATTTAGGGACTCGACTTCGTCTCGTCACTAAATCCAAATTTTGTGATAAATCGTTATAGTGAACAACGAAACGGTGATATTATCCCCTAATTGTACAGCTTTAAAAAGAAGTGGCGTTTCGAATCATTTTGAATCTATAAACACATCAAAGTATAAAACAGATGTTTTACTTTTGGTGGTTTCCGAAATTAGTTTAAAATTCTTAATAAATGTATAGAGAAACATAGCCAACAGTGATCCCAATTTGAATTAGTGCACGGGATATCAAGTTCCGGTCTGCACGTGTTTAATACACATTTGACATATATTGTTAATCTTAAGTTATTGAGAGCCGATATCCGATTAATCGCTGTAAGACTGGTAATACACATTTGATTGTGACCAGGATTGTGGTTAGTTTTCAAGACATGGACTTGGTTATGGATTTGCAGAATATTTTAATGCATCTTTCCTTGTATTGCAAAGATCCTTATGATGTAGATCCCCACACAAGTCGACACGGCATGCACTCATGAAATACAGACAAAGCAATGATGATACTAGGTGTTCACAATTCACTTGTCCGAACGGGAAAAACATAAAAACAGGTTTGTAAACACGTACAAAGGCAGACGATCCCAACTATTTAATGTACTTTTTCGTTCTGAGAATGAACTACACACTTACGTGAAGAAGGGTGGGTTATGGAACATGGAAAGTGTATAACGTTGTAGCAAGCTAAAGAAATCCTAGAAAGTTATATAATTGTATGTACAGCAAGCAAAAAGAAATCAATTTAAATTGATACAAATAAAAATGAAATTGTTGCTGCTTCAAAATGTTTATTTCTGATGACAATCATGGCAGGTACGTGAAGAAATGTTTCGTTTCTATCATGTAGTCTGCAAACATAAAGATCACTGTACACATACATGTATATTTAAAATACAAATCATACAAGGAATATATATTGCCCAAGTTTTTACATCATCACATCTCATTATCTAAAACCATCTTCTCGGGCCAGCAATACATAGAGCAACAGCAGCGGCGGCAGCAGCAGCGTGAGTGACCAAGAACCATGAAGACAGCATTCGCAGTTATACAGCATTGAACCACAGCTTGGTTAATGACAAATTACTATTAAAAACCAAGTTTAAAATCAATATCTAAACAGGAAGTCAGTGGTATTCTTTGTGAAAAGTATTCTCTGCTCTATCAGAAACGATGTTTTGTCGTTATAATGGCAACCATTAGATTGTGGGGGAAAAAGCTACTGGAAGAAACATGTAGTTATTTTCACCTATCGAAAAATATATTACTTTAATAGTATTTTAATGAATTGAAAGCAATGTGGTGACAACATTTCTAACCATGTTAGATTATATAAAATTGCAAATAGATATATGTATATTTAAGCACCGAACAATTGGTAATTGCAAACCAAGAGATAATAATAATTGTACTTTGATATCCTATTTTCGAATGACAATAACGATGTCTATGTCAAGAGAATTGCAAAATTTAATATTTCTTAATAATTATATACTTTTTAGATAACTATTAAAGAAAAGTGCTAGTTCTACAATCTAATGGTAGGCATTAACATTATTACTGCACAAGATAAACATAATCAATACAGTAAATTACTAATAATTAATTGTACCATACAATATGAAACTTCGATCCTTTATCTCATCATGAAGAAGTATTAATCTATTCAAATGTCTGCCAGTTTGTATAATAAGCCAGCTGGAACTCTCCAAGCACCCTCTTGAACACGCTTGAGGCCCAGCTAGGCGTTGGTCACTCAGGAAGGTTTCTGCCCAAGGTACACATGCCTGAACCTTCAGTGGTTGTGTTAAAGTGTTTGATTTGGCTTGCAAAGGTATGAGCAAAAGGACACGAAGACGTGCAGGATCAGGATTAGCTACTTGGCTTCATGCAAGTTATTGTCGAAACATTCTTTATTTCATTACAAATCAGAGCTATTTTTTTTATAAGGTAATACAAGATTACTGGTAATATGCAATAGTATTTATAAAATTTGTACTGTTCAATCGCCATAGTATTGATAATAGTGCATAAAGTTACCAAATCTAAATGACAAAACACTGACATGGCTAAATGCATATTTCTGCTCAAGTCAGAGTCGATGGCACATTGCGTGAAATTCGAGATGGCATGTACTAACAAAACACAGCCATATTGTTTGTCCACCGCTTCATCGAAACGAGAAAAAAACCTACATGTTGATTTGACTCAACAGAACATATCGGTATAATTATTAGCATAAAGTTCCTTAATTGCGACAAAACCACTAATTATTACCATTTTAAATGATAATAATTAGTGGCTTTGTCAGTAAAGTAAAATCATTGCTTTATGGAAGTGTGAACAGTTCAAAAGAATGTCCCTTGTCAAAAAGCCCATAAATGCAAATTATAGATTAAAATGACATTTAAAAAAATTCAACAAACTTTTAGAAATACTGAATAAAAAGGTTTGGTGTTATTTCTGCAAAAAACTCCCTTAAAAGCATGTTTCACTTTAAGAGTTAACAAAATACACAGAATCAATACTAATGGCCAATGACAGGTACAATGCAGCTTAAAACATTTTTATTCACTAAAGCCACTGGTTCGAGCTTAAGATGGATGCCCAACTGGCTATACCAAAAAGTGTTATCAGTTTAAACGGTGGTTCATGATGATGTGTATATAGCTTTACAGTTGGTGCAAATCCCTTTGGATTCTTGTATGGATAATTTTGATAATGTTCATGTTGCTAATACAGTGTACTTCTAAAGATACAAAAAGATAGTTTGTTTAACGACACCACTGATAATTATTAATCATACAAAAAGATAGTTTGTTTAACGACACCACTGATAATTATTAATCATCGGTTATTGGATGTCGACAATTGGTTATACATTATAGACCTTAAACCCGAACCAGTAGTTTAAATAATCCCGAGTGCAGCACACAATGGCAATGAAATATAATAGTAGTACATTTTACAACTGATAAAGCAATAGTCCTTGTAATCACTGAAATACTCCATCTCAAATGATGTTTATCTACATATAAAGATTTATTTCTCCAAGTGCAACACTTAGGAAGTCCATTCCTGTTTAATATAAGTGCAAGAATTGATATATTAAAATCCTGGCACACACAATGAACACATAGAGTTAGTAGGAATTTCTTAGAAAAGTAACAAGACATGTATTAGATTACTGATTGAAATGATCTCATCACGCAATACATCGGACAAAGTAAAACATGATGGTGATGAGCTTATATACATGATTCGAGATTAAAAGCTGAGCTCAGGCGCACAGTGAATAGAAATAAAATGACAGTACTGAGTCTTCGACTAATATGGTATGAAAGACCATTACAAATGAAAAAGAAAATAGGATATGACTGAAATAATAGTAAAACAGTGAAACATTTCACTCATACCAACAATCTCAGAGACAATCTCTCTTTATCAAAATACAAAATAAAAAAGACCAAGCAAAAAAAAAAGCACTTTTTGTTTTTCTTTTTTTTTCTTAAATAAATGCTACAACATCAAGCAATATTTGCAACTAAAACAATGTCTTGGCCCTTTATACAAATGTGAACATAAGAACAAAATCACAGATAGTTAAATCTCAGAAAATAAATTCACCAAATAGCATGTTTGTCACATTCATATAATACCTACAGGTACATATCATACACATGTATATCACACGGCTCTTGAACACCATTGTATTTCCACCAAAGTGCTATAAAACAAACATAATAAACCTGTTTAAAAACTAAATACAGCTTTGGGCATCTGTCAATCACATATTGCAGTGGTGTACGTAGTAGATGGCAAAATGAGATTTGAAAATTTAATGGTAAGGAAAATTATAGGTCTAAAAGTATGAAAAGTGGGAGGACGTTATGTCCAACCCCAATATTGACTTCTCTGTCACCCTCCCTGCTTAAGCAATTTCATTAAGTTCAATTATTAGGGTTAGGAAATCCAAAACTGGAGTTAGAGAAAATAACTGAAAACAATTACCATGGCAAGTCCTACTAATCATTTGGCCAATGACGTTACATGATGTAACATTATTATTATTACATGTACCATAGATGCACTAAAATCTGAAAAAACTTCTGATTGCTTACTGATAAAACAGTACAAAACATGGTTATTTTTTAAATCAGATCCTTAAGAGGCATATTAAATTCTGAAGAGCGATATTAACTTCAGAACAGGGATACTAGATTTGAAATGCATACCAGGAACAATTTAGAATCTCTAGCCCAGTGAAACTACTTTTAAAGTAGTGAACCAACACTACAGGCTGTTTACAGGGTGCTTAATAATCTTGGTAAAAATGGATGAAATGGTCAAATGACCGACAGATGCCCAGGAGCACTTTCAGACGATAGTACGAACATGCACAAGCCGTTCTATGCATGTTAAAGAACATTAAATACACATAGGATTTGACTATGTAATGTTAACTATATATACAAGTGTAACAAATGGCTATACGTATATACATGTAGTACTCTCCACTCAACGTAAGTCCATACAGCATGGACAAAGACAACACTTACCTTTGGGCAGGCTAGGAACAACATATCAAGGTCATTGGTCATACAGAATGTAAAGCTCAAATAGATCCGTTCAATCAACAGGTAATCATTGATATTGAAGAAACACACATCACCAGAGTTTGAACACACTTGCTTCTAATTTGCACCAAACAAACATCATTTCACATACACAGTTCTGTGCTGTATCCATATACAAAATGAAGAAATGTGACATTTTTAAGCCTTGTAGGTATGTACATACTTTGCTCTAGAGCAATAGAAGTTAGAACCTGATCATTTGACATATATCGACCAACTTTAAAATCCTTGTTATAGAAGCATATCCTACTTGATCAACTTCTCAGAGAGATAGCTGTTTGGCCAAGACGGAGTGTAGTCTCCATTAAAGTACCGTCTAAACCATTCTGGTGATAGAAGGCTTAAAATTTAGATCAAACTTGCATATAGATAAACAAAAACAATTAACGAGAGAGCCCCCAACCCTCACAAACAGACAGATTGTTATCCCCTACCCAAAACCACCATAATTCTCAGGTGTGCCGTTTAGACAAAATACATTCAATTCTTTGTTAACGTAATTGTCACTTGTTTTCCACTTTAGTAAATAAACATATTGTCCACTTTATTAAAAATTAATATGACTAAAGGAACAAAGAGATTTTTTGTGTGATTTTTGACAGAATTTGTATTGATTTAGCATGTGATCTAAATGCCAAAATTAATAACAGCCTAAAGTTTATCTTCATACCAGGCAGTATTAAATGGATATTCAGACAGTCTAGATGGCATGCACCTATAAAGAAGTCATGAAACCGTTTTTTTGGATGCCCAATACATTTCAGCTATCCAGAAGACATAGTTTCTAAAATCTTGCATGTAATGCTTTGCTTTCTCCTAGCTCTAGTTTTGATCTCCGCAATAAGTGGCGACAATGTATTATTTTGATAGCTTAGTTACGAATCTCTGAATTATTTAGAGAAACTGTAAAAGACCAAATTTCTTTTTCGATTTAAAAGTTTAACAGCTAAATATCACGCTGTTTTTGTTTAAATAAAAGTAACTTTTGTAATAGTAAATAATAGAGATTTGCTTGTTAACATCAAGGTATAGTTGTCACAAACTTAATATAGAACAGGTATTATTCGCATCATGTTACATAATTTTCACGTTTATAATTTATACGTAAAAATTACAATAAAGCAAATAATTTCTATATCACTGATATGCATTAAGAAGAATAGAATAGTAAGATTTTTTTGTTTGGCAATGCCAAAATTAGACATCGCGAGTTGATCGTTTGAAATCGCGAAACTTAACAGCTACAAATATTACCCGTTTTACAGTAACCTTTTAAAAAACATATTTTGAGATTATTTGGAATGGTATGGTCTTCCCTGAAATGAACAAATAGACATTTACTGGTGTTCAATGTTTTGTTGATGTCCACAGCGAAAATATACACACAATGTATTAAAAATGGATAAAATTTCTGAATAAAAAAGTACGAACTACTCGGCTAGAAGAAACTCTAACCGAACAATAACGTGAGCTATAAGTGTTTAAAGTGAATCATTTTAATGACCAGACTGATTGCATATAAAACTATGTTATTTATGTATGTAATGAAAATGTCAACTACAGTGACTGAAAATCTAGTACATGTACTAGTGAAGACCTCAGTATAATACCATATATTTATCTAAACATTCTGAACTGCTTAATGGAAGCTCTACAATCTCGCATCCAGTCAATGAAAATCTGTGTTAAAGAACAAATGGTACAACGCTTACAGAATGCAATCAAAGAATGAACATAAACATACATACAAGTACCGTGGTATATATAATACATTGTACAATAATAAAGAAACTGTGGTCAAATTTAAAAATTAGAAAAGGCATCGATCAGTTTAATGAGCAAATTAAAACCTGTTGAGAAAGATGTGCTTGCTGAGTCTGTGAGGAAAATTAGTGTTAAAACATGCATTAATCACACAAGTAGGATTATAAAAAAACACCCCCAAAAATTAATTTATATATATTTCTTTAGGTATATGACAACCCATGTAAACAGTGAATGATACCAAACTGATTGGTATATAATACTTAAAAGAAAAAAAACCCCATGATTCAGCGTTTTTAAACAATGTTTTGTCCATAGTATATTTTTGTGGTTTAATAATGGGTAAAAATCTCATATTATTTCGTACAGGACAACAAAACAAAACAGAATATATGTAACATGGCTAGATGTTAACACATGTGCAATGCAGCATACATTATGCATTGTTTAGATGGCAAATTACAGTAACACGAGATCAGCCATCAATTTTGGCACCAAAAGTTTCCGATAGTTTGCAGCTGGAGACAAAGGATCTTTTCGAATTCTGTGCATCAGTGTTTAAACAGGGCATTTTGTAAAATTACTTGTAACAGGCAATGTTACATAATATAATGGCATTTTTGTGTATATTTGGAATCAAATAATAAATATTTTAGTTGCGTACACTACACCTCGCTTCACTTCATTGTCAAATGATCATGGTTTTTGCACCGAAATGATGACTGATCCCGATTAACTAGTTATAAGAAAACAATCTTTGGTGGATGTAAACAATAAAAGTATGGCACAAACATTTTGTTTCAATTAAGCAATGAAAGTTTATCAGATTAAATAATTCACTAGCACAGTTGGATATTAACTCACACTAAATAACTCACACTTTGTGAGCATTTTAATAACTAATTTCTAATATTACGAAATTTTGATGTACATTACACTTTATATATTCTGTGGGAAGGGAAGGGAATGACTGCCCATAATATGTACCAATGCTACATTAAAACATGAAATCAAATTGATTGTTATCTTGGAAAACTAACCTGTCCATATGTATTATGAAGCAAATTAAAATCCTCATTACTGGTAAGCAATGGCATTCATGTTTTAAACCTCACGCATCAATTCCAGTCAAACAAATGTTCTTTTGCTTAAAGACAGATACAAAATCAATTATCCATAATATCCATGTAGTTGTCTGAATAAGTATTAATACATTTTGTGTTATACAGTGCCATTTGGCAGCTTTATGGGCATCATCATGTTTTGTCATACAATTAAAAAAACAATCAGATATGTTTAAAACTTTGCTTTTTGGAACAAATTAATATAGATACCTAAAATAAATAATTATCAATTACATCTCTCATTTTTGCAGAATTGAAAGAAAATGAAATAAAAATTTCATCTTTGAATTTAAAAATGAACATAACTGCTTACCAACAACAATTTGACGATATTAAGTTGAAATTAATAAAAATAAAACGGGATAAAATTTTCTTTGTAATTAAACAGATAATTAAAAATGATACGTCATGGGCTAGATGAAGCATTATGAAATAAGGTAAATTAACTCTTAAATTGGAGATATTTGACGTCGTTATAATCTCTGGAACAAGAATATAGCCATCTAACAGGAATTATTTAAAAGGTACCGGGTAATCAGGTTAAGAAGATATTAAAATAACTTTGTGACAAAAAATGTGTATTGTTTACAACAAAAAAAAACAGATTCTATTTTTGTAAGTCTTTGTGATATATCATCCACGATCACATTGTGACATTTTTGCAAAACAGTGAAAACAGCTGACCCAACTACAATGAATGAATGATTTGAAGTTTAAAGTCGCTTCAGGATTATTTCACCTATATGCGACGACCCAACTACAATGTACGTTCGTATGGAATATTGGTTCCAATGACCAAGTTTAGCAACATTCAAGAAACAAATTTGATTCTGTTACAACATTTTGTCTTATGTGTTGTTCAAATTATTACGTAACACATGGAGGAGGGTATATAGAAATGTTATGTATTATGTTATGTATTGCTACAGGAGATGGGGGCATTGTGCAACCGTTATATAATCAGAGGTTTTTCTATTACTGCAAGTGATATTTCCACACACGAATGTTTCTGCTAAATGTATGTAGTTATTGAGGTTTAAACAGAATAAAGTTTGAAATTGAGTAGATAATTGGGTGTAAACGAAAAACCTGCACATTTTTCACGGACAACAAATCCACATGCCACAGTAAATGATGTAATAATATATACATTGTTTGTCACAAGTGGTCTATTTAACTGCGGGAGTGGTTCGGGGTCTCCTAGCATTGTCATACATATTTCTTTTGGAGCAGGTGGCGGTCAGGCCTAATTGTTATGAAAATAACATTAATTGTAATATTTGAACAATCATCAAATTGACAAGGGAAAGTATTCATAACACTTTGCAACAATCACTCAATTAACATGTAAGGAATAGACTAAAACTAAAACTTGCGACAAACAACACAAAACGATGCCACACACTTTTATACCATTAACATTTCTTTAAGTTGTCGGACAGCTTCGTTAAATTGTGTGAAATCTATCTTTTATCACTCAAGAAGTAGATCAGGTGGATATTATTAAAAATTAAAAGAATCTCATTCCCAGAAGAAAGCAGCCAACGGCAAACATTGAGAGAACCATGTGTAACTGAAAAGCATTGCTAAAGCCTTAATGTTGTGGACAACTATTTGCAACTGAAAAACATTGCTATTGCCAAAACATTGGGTAGAACAATTTACAACTGAAAAACATCTGTTTTTAAAGACAAAATTTAAGGATGTTTATGATCTCGGCATCAAATATTTAATGGTAAAAAATGTGTTTTGGTTTGCCATTTCTAAGTTGTCTATACTATAAGACTCAAGCGTTCATAGTTTATCACAAATTCTTCTAAAACGATGTTGAGATGTATCATGCAAGCCAGTCTTCGCCATGAGCAAAATCAAAACTCCTCAAATGGTGCCAGGCAAGCAATCACTATCCACAGTAAATTTATTACAATTAATATGCCAAAAAGGAATACATTCTTTATTGTAAATTTGTTCTATTAAGAAAATAGTTATTTCATAATCATACCCTAGAAACATATAGCAAATAGTTTTTTAGGCGAGTGTTTTTCCTTTCACCTAAAAGACTCTAGGTGTGTGTGGAGGCGAAAGGTGAGCGATCACTCGTCTTTTCTGGCGAAGACTGAACAAGATTAAGGGCACCTCAGTAAAATTCTACATAAAAAAATTACATACAGCACATCCTAGACCAAAACAAGGTGAAAATGTTCAAACACGTAACTTTTACTTGGTTGCGAAACTGTTTTGATGCTCTTCATATAAAGTAATTAATTGATTGTGGTGCAACTACAAAAACGTCTGATTGATATATCCAGTTTGCACCACAGGAAAATGTCTTGGGCTTAACTTGTGAACAGCCTCGAGATTGCTTGTGTCCTTTGACTCACTATCTACATAAGATTCATCCTGACAATGCAGTGGTAATGTGTCCCTGGTCTGTCCAAAGGCAACGAGTCATTTCTGGCGCTTCGTCTTACCACGTTTCCGTCTTCCACGAGAGAAGCACCCACAGCACCTGCGGGCCAAGACAAAGGACACATGACGTAGAGCTAAGTATTCTCGACAAACCAGCGGCAGCCATAACTATGCGGCGACGCCACTATTAGTATTGTTGGTGAAAGAATGACAGCGGTCAGTGCACAGATCACAGAGCACAAAGCTAGCAAGCAAGTACAAGATGGATCCACTTCAGCACACACAGGGCATGCTGGGAATGAGAGATAATAAAACACAACGTCCCGTACGACGACGAGACTGGTAGCATTAACAATGTTTGTTTGTTTGTTTATTTATTTCAGGCGGCTAGTGTAATGTAAATTTTGATGGCTCTTGTTAGTACTACAGTAATAACTGTATGGCTGGTAGCTAGTAGAAGGAAAGGTAATCATAGGATGGTTTAATTTCTTTAAGATCCTGGTTAGGTCTGGCGGCCCTTCTTTTTCCTGCGTCGCCGGAAGAAGCAGCACCTGAAATCAGACAACACCAGGTCCTAGCCACTGTGCACACTGAAGTGAACGTCGTCTGTACCAACCCGCGGCACGCAACCACACTGGAGGCTATGCCATCACCAATGTCTCTACTAAGTGTACTATATATATATATATATACATAGAATATTAAACAAACTTCCAATTCATATCAAATTTATGTCCTAAGTGAAAAAAAAAATGTTTTGAACTTTAACGAACATAAATTTGATATTAAACAAAGCGAGTTTGATATTCTAATTATTACCTAAGATTATACATACAATTTAATTTTTATTTAAAACATAAAAAACTGAACAACATATGTATTACTCAGTTCAGAGCCTTCAAATGATACCATGTGATGTCAATTCAAAGTGATATTTCTAAATATGTTGGACTATTTCAGTATTTGTGTAAAAAATATTTAATCACAAGATATATGAGCGAAATATTCAAATTTTATTAATTATATATAAAAAAAAGTAAAAAAGTATTAAAATTGAATACCACATACATATAATCTTATGAATTTGAAATATGAAATATATATTTGTACATGCAATTTGAAATCCAACAAGTTTTTGCTTTGAATTCAACTTTTGTTTTAATAGAATATATTTAAAATTTTAATTTTGTCATAAGTTAATTCTTTAATTGGAATATACATAAAAGATAAAGATGTTACATTAAATTACTCAGTATTGCCAGTAACACATTACTTCTGTTTAAATTAAAACTGGCAATAACTATTTTGTATAAATCATTCCAATTTTAGTTTTAATACATTTTTTCTCATTTACCTTTTTAGTGTTATGCTACGCTAAAAATTTCTTGGTCATTTTCAAGTTCTATAATTTGTTCTTCAGACCAAAAAAAACCCCGGTTAGTGAGATAATGATAAAAGATAACAGGATGAATATCAAATACATGACTGGATGTATTTAATTTGTGTTCAATTACATTGTATAGACCACAGAACCGGTCTGAAAATTGTATACAAAAAATATTTTAATCAACATAAAAATATTACTTATTGGTTCGTGTACATCAGTTACGTTATGTATTTTTCAGCATTCTATGAATAATATAACCCCGATATAAAACAAAGTGATATGCAATTACCCACTTTTTCCTATTTTAATTGTAAAAATGACTTCAGTCGTGTAAACGTTGGCTGTGGTTATTCCACTCGATATGAAGCACATGCCATGAGATGGCACCAGAAAGAAGGAAGCATAGCATATATTCCAGATTTTTTTAATGTTAAGTAAATTGGCTATAACATATTTCCAGGGCCGGTATTTATCAAACAACTAAAGTTTTGACTTACGTTTCATTAAATTGAATAAGGTAAGACAACAACGTATGCTTAAGTTTTTGTAGAATTCTTAAGACACCTCAGCAGGAAACTGAAGACTTAAGTCAAAAACATCCAAAACTTATGTCTAGGTGTTGTCTTTTTCTCAGAACTGAAGTCACAATCGCAGTCTTATTTCTGTCTGAATTCGCTTGATAAATACTGCCCCAGTTTTTTTTAATGTTAAGTAAATTGGCTATAGCATATATTCCAGTATTTCAAATGCTAAGTAAACTGGCTATAGCATATATTCCAGTATTCTAAATGTAAATTAAATTGGTTATTATGCTTTATATGAAGGACGGCAGAACGTAGACAGAATATAACATACTTTGTTTCATCAATGACCTCCACCTCTTGCTGTGCTGTGATTGGTGTGTTAGAGTGTCCAGCAGTTGGGTCGTCCGGAGCTAGCTCACCATTGGTTGAACTGACCACCTAAAAGATAATGCACAATTAAATGCTATGTAACATTTCTTACACGTAGTGTTGTAAGATGGCAAGTTATTTAACCCTAGATAAGGCTTTCAAGGGTGGCTCCCAGGTCATCATTGATGGGGAGTTGTTACTGTATCTGATGGGGCAGGGGTAGGAGCAGTAGCCACTGTGTCTGATTTGGGGTGGGGTGGGTAATAGTCACTGTATCTGATGGGGCAGACTGAAGAAAGTTGTACGTCTGCTCCTGCTAGTTAGATCTAGATTCCCACCATTTTAATGGGCCATCACATGAAATTACATTGTTGCGTTCAACAAATTATTCTCATAAAGACTGCCAATCGCTATATTCAATCTGCACCCTCGGTGTTAACCTAATGTTCCTAGGAATAAAACAAACTTCTGTAAGTTCTATTTTCCAGTAAAAAAAATTGTAAAAATGTTCTAGAATGATCCTACAGATGAAACCGATACCCTGATAATATTGGGGTATTGTACCGACTTTTCTGCCATATCTATTTACTATGTAGATCTATTGTTTTCAAAAACTAATATTAATCATTGCCGATATGTCAACTGTTTAGGAACTTGTTTTTACTATTCTCATTGTTTTTAAAATCTATTAATAAATGCAGATACGTCAACATGTATAAACAACTACAACTACCGTAGTAAACATCACATTTATATAATTATATTTGTATACATGAATCTTTCAATTAACAAACAATTATAATTATTTATATATTATCTAGAGCATATACCTGAAAATAATACAAACAAATCAATCAATAACTAATTGTGCTTCAAATTAATGAGGCGATGAAAAATTGAAGGTTAAGTGAAACTCAGGCATCATGCCCCCACCCCTCCCCAAAATTCAAACTGGATTTTAGATATCTCAGGTGTATCAAGACACAAAAAACCCCACGAATATTAGTGAATAAAATATGGCAAGAAAAAGCATGCACTAATCAAATGTTAAATTAAAACAGCAACACATACATGTACCTTATTATGTATTCAAATTTCAAAAATAAATTTGCATTTTATTAAATAACTGAGTGGGGACAATAATTACAGCATTAACTAATATATACATGTAAATTAGATGGCCAAATTAAAAAGAAAGATAATTAAAATAATTTTACTGGAACTATTTTTGCATTCTCAAATATATTTAATCATCATCTGTTTGTGACAATCATAAAAAAGAAATCAATAAATTTACAGAAATGACAAAAAGAAATGTACAACAATTAGAAATGTATTCAGGGGTTCTAGAATACGGTGGCCCGATGCCCGAGGCCAGTGAATTTTACACTCGGGCCACCAAATAATTGCTTTGG